>PVJO010003251.1:0-126606 GCA_004026905.1 Hystrix cristata | reverse complement strand
TCTACTTTGTTATTTTATTTGAGCTTTTGGAGGGGCGCTGGGGATCAAACTCAGGGCCTCACGTGTGTGAGGTAGGTGCTCTACCACTGAGCTAAATCCCCAACCCCAGTTATTTTAAATATAGCTGTAAAAAACTTCATTTTTTTCTAGTGATGTAGAGAACATTCAAACATTTATCAGGTGGTTGTGGGAATATAGTCAAAGACAGCTTGTCAAAGTCTCGTGCAGAGAGGAACACAGTTTTGTTAACCCTTTACTAAAAGCCAAAGATAGAGATATAATGCAGGAATCTGTGGAATCATATATTTGTATGATCCTCCATCTTGTGTAAGTTAGGCTGGAAATTAGGCTGAATGGTCTCATGAAGTTCTTTCCCATTCTGATTCTAAAATAGGAGTTTTGGTTTATTTTAATTCAAAACTACATATATTCTTCAGAGTAGTGTGAAATTACAAAAGCATAATTTCAAAGGTTCATTGTAGCACTAGGGAAAACAGATGGCACTAAAATCTGTTTGAGAAATGTTTGCATTTTGGCCTTCAAGGAATACATTTCTTTTTTCTCTCTCTTTTTTTTTTTTTTTTTTTTTTTTTTTTTGGTGCTGGGGATCAAACTCAGGGCCTTGTGATTGCGAGGCAAGCACTGTAACCACTGAGCTAAATCACCAGCACCAAGGAATACATTTCTTTTAGGGAAAGAGGAGACTATGGTTTAGTAGTTTTTTTTTTTGTGGTGCCGGGGATCGAACTCAGGCCCTTGTGCTTGCAAGGCAAGCACTCTAATCACTGAGCTAAATCCCCAGCCCCCTATGGTTTAGTTTTTGAAGGAATTATAGGAGTTGGTCAAGGTGATTTGGAGAATACCACAGAGGAGAGGAGGGAGGTGATATTCCATTGATTATTGATATAAGTATTCCTAGCTTATATATAAAAGTAGCATTTAACCATCGGTGTAAATTCAGATAAAAGGATTCCCAAGAAGGACCCCCGAGATGTTTTATCTCCTCTGTCTGTGCTAGGAAGCCACTGCTGAAGTCTACTTGCTCAGAATAATACTGTCTTCTCCCCATGGCCATTGATAGGAAGGAATAATGGCTTTAGGACATTAGGCTTTTAACCAAATTCCTGGCTTTTCTTACCTACCAGAACTGAAAATCTTGCTGCCACTTTTGATCTTGAGACCCTCAGCTCTAATCTTGTATTATGTCAAGCACCACAAGAAGTCCTGGACTCCTAGGGCATATGTTGTCTCTCACAATTTGATTTCTGTCTCTGTGCATGCCCCTTTCTGATACCATCTTTTGTGCATTTTGTTTAACTCAGGGACTCTGTCTTTATTTGTCTCTTCATTTCCTTGATGATCCAGTCCCGTGAACTTAAGTGTAATCTCTATGCTGATGTCTTCCACATATTTACTTCCAGCCTGAATCTGTCCCTTGATTTGTAGGCTTTGACTGTCTTACTGCCCATGTGATGTTTCTACTTACACATTATAAGCTTCTCAGGCTTAGCAAGTTCAGCTCTAGCCTCTTGAACTTCCCTCAAAACATGGTCTTCTTGCCCTTGCAAAGGTGCTCTGAGCTCGCACAAGGGTCACCCTCTCGAGCTGAAAAAAATTTTTGGACAAGAAGTTATTGAAATAAAATGGTGGTAACGACATGTCCAAGGAATATTGCGAGGATTTGGTCCTCTTATGAATCTTGTGATGTATGGGTGGAGATGGTAACTAGTGGGCAACAGAACAGTACTGGGATGTTGATAATACGAGGAAGTAATATCATCATGTTGGAAGCCTTGGAACAAGTTTAAATAATGCCTGACTGACTGTTCAGCAGAGAAATCCATAGCCCACTCCAAAAGCTTATTTCACTATGACTGAAAATAGGTTGTATACATTTTCGTGGTAAATTTTTTGTTAAATAAACTTTTGTAATAGTAAAAAAAAAAAAAAGTGGACTTCTTGCATCTTTCCTTATCTGAATTAATGTAAATACTATCATTCTTCCAGTTACTTAGACCTAAAACTTTACAGTCATCTTTGAATCTTCTTTTTTCATTCCTTGAGACATAGCCCAAGTTATTAGGAAATTCTTCTGACTCTACCTTCCAGAAATATCTAAACTCCAACTGTTACTCAGTCCTTGAACCAGTCTGGTCTCTGACCCAGATTTGTACAGTAATCTTCTATCTTGTCTTCTTATTGGCCTCCTTTCCCTCATTAGTCTGTTCTCAGGGCAGCAGCCTGTATAATCCTCTTAAAATCTAAGTCATAGCATGCCATTCCTTTGCTCCGAAGAGCAAAACTCTCCAAAGAGTTTTCATCTCAGTGAGAATGAGAACTGAAGTCTTCTCTACCATTTGTGTTTCCTAACCCTGCTCCCTCTCTGACCTCATTTCCTGCACCTTTTCCTTTTCAGTCACTCAGCTGCATCAAGGGCAGCCATGCTCAGCCGCACTAAGGATAATCCTTAATGTGCAAATGCCAGGCACGCTGCTGTGCCTCGAGCTGCTCTGAGTGCTTCAGGCCTCTTCCTTAGATTAGAGGCTTCAGGCCTCTTCCATCTTATGACTTCGCCTCACTTTTTTAGCAAGGCCTCCCTGGACTATCCTATTTATTTGTACCTAGGAGTTGCTCCTAGTCCCCTTTTCATGCTTTTTTTATAGTGCTAATCATTTTGTAATGGTTTTATGTATTTCACATATTTATTTTGTTTATTTTTGCCTCCTCCTCCTACGCAGATAAGAAAATAAGCCCTATGTGGGTAAGAATTTATCTGTTCGTTATTGAATAAACCAAACACTAAAATAGTGCTTGGCATGTATTGGATGAACAGTAATCGTTTTCTAAATTGTTCAGTATTAATAAGTATTTTATAAGTGAATGAGTAAAGGCGCATAGTTGGTGATATGCAGACTGCTAGGACTGAAGGGTGAAGCCTGGCCTATACTCGTGAATTCCAACTAACCGGAAGGATGTGTCTGGACATTTTTCCTAAGTAATTCCAAGAAGGGACATTCCTCCCCTTGTTGCATCATTGTTCAGCTTAGTGCTTTTTTCTCAGTTCTATTTCTGTTTCTTTACTCAATGCTGTTCCCTTTATCCAGAATGTGCTTTTTCTGTGCCAAATTTCAAGACTTTTCAAATGTTACAACCTTTACAAATCTCCCTAGACTTTTCAATCCTTGTTCACATTATCACTGTTTCTTTCCTGTTTTCCAGCTGTTCTTTATTCAGGTAGCATGTAGCTGAGGGGTATGAATCCTGCCCTGAATGGTGATCCCTTGCAGGCAGAGTGTCTTTTATTTTTCCTCGTATCCCTGGTGCTGTTCACTTTGACAGGTTTTCTCCACCTCTGCAATGGATCATCCTACCTAGAGACCTTGTTATTTAGTTGATAAAAGTTCATAGAACTGAATCAGTTTATTAGGTAACCAGGTGTGGCGGCACACGCTTGTAATCCCAGCACTGTAGGAGGCTGAGGCTGGGAAATGACAAATTCAAGCCCAGCCTGGACAACTTAGTGAGACCTTGTCTCAAAAAAATAAATAAAGAGGGGCTAGAGATGTGGCTCAGTGAGAAGGCCTTGGGTTCAATTCTGAGGGTGGAGGAGACAAACTCATTTTTATTAGCTACCTAATCTGTGTGACAGTGCAGTTATAAATGAACTGAGAATTTTTCTAAAAAATCATGCTAGCAACATTTTCTCTCAGTTTAACTCCATGAATAGGATAAAGCCTCTGAATTTACCCCACTTACATGATTTATTCAGAACATTCTCTAATTGTTATTATCATTATTATTATTACCATCCTTGGGATTGTGTCTTCACATTAATCTGCAATCCCCTTCTTTTTTAACAATCTTTTGGGACATGGTCTCACTAAGTCACCATGTTGTCCAGGCTGGACTTGGACTTGTGATCCTCCTTGCTTCAGCCTCCCAGAGTTCTGGGATTACAGCTGTGCCACCATGCCCAGCCATTTGCAAATAGCAATGTAGTACTTTCCCCAAGTAAGCTCTGTGCAGAGCCTAATACTGTGCATCATTCAAGTTGCAGTGGTTCCTCCAGGCCTTGCTTAAACTTGTCTGCAAGCCCTTTCTGGTTCAAATGAGAAGGCTAAATACCCTCTCATTTCTTAGCATGAGATTTCAGAGAGGAAATTGAAGTATGTACATGGTGAGTTAATTCAGACATGGATTAGATGTAACTCCTCACTCACCCCTTCTTCCAGCACACTCTTTCTCAGGACTGTGTTCTTTTAATTGACTCTTGTGATTTTCTTGGACTCCAAAGGTGGGAAATACATATAAACTCCTGCGCTGCTACACTTGAAGGGTAAATACCTATATGGAATTTAGAGCAGCTAGCTCAGCACTTGGCTCGGAGTCGGTGCCCACAAATGGTAACCACTCTGCACGTAGCGTTGTCACAGCAGCTGCTTCTTTCTTTATCAGTGTGTCATTCTCATTCATTTGTGAGCTCTTAGGAAGGGTCTTAAATTCCTTTTTCTTGTAAGAGGTACTGAATTGGTTGAATTACTTGCTGCTCATTTTAAGATTGTTTTAAGACTCAATAGTCAGGGTGGAAAAAGATAAACATACAAATTTTATTTAACAGTCATTTAATGTGCTTAATGTATTTGGTGCTATTTTAAGCACTTTTAATATATTTAAATCTCATAACTCTATGAAATAGTTTTTTTAAATCTCATTTTACAGGAGAGGAAACAGATACAGAGAGGTCAAGTAAGTTGCCCAAAGGCACACAGCTAGTTACCAACAAAGCCAGAATTCAAAAACAGGCAATCTGGCTGGCGTTCTTTTTGCGGGGAGCGGTGCCAGAGACCAAACTCAGGGCCTTGTACTTGCCAGGCAAGCGCTGTACCACTGACCTAAATCCCCAGCCCCCAGCTGAAGTTCTCACTATTACTCATTATACAAGGCTGAATGTGGATAATGCCATGTAAAAAACACAGAGAATATCCTATGGCATTTCAATGAAGGGAGTGGTCCCAACAGTATCTGATTAGGAGTTAAGGAAGTCTTCATTCAGGAGTTGGTATTTTACAAAGCCTTGATTTGGGAGCTAGCTTTTTCCAGTGCTTGGATTAGGGAGAAGAAACGGAAGGCTAAATGATTGTATATGCAAAGGCTCAGACTTGGGAAATGATATAGAATCAAGAAGTAGTCTTCAGCCAGGTAAGGTGGCACCTGCCTGCAATCTCAACATTAGCGAGACTGAGGCAGAGGTAGTTCAGGTTCATCCTGGGCTACATAGTGAGTTCAAGGCCAGCCTGGACTACATAGCAAGACTCTGTTGCAAAGGAAACACAAAAACAATTAAAGAAGTAGTCCTACATATAGGCAGCATCTAAAGATACAGTTTGCAAGGCAAGACAGGAAAGCTGGCTTGGGGCTAGAGCACAGAAACCTTGTGATTCTGAGTGGAGGACAGGTAACGTGTAAGAGCTGGGCTTTGCTAAGTGTGGAAACATTGTGTGGAATGAATCAGAACTGATTGAGACTATAAGAAAAATCAGGTTATTATACTGTTACTATATCCAGAAGAAGTAATAACTGGCCTCGAATTATGTTCAAAATAAGAATACAAGAGCTATTACAGAATTTGAATTGATACAGCAAAGAAATAGCACAACTAAGACAGTAAGATATTTAAATCATCATGTGACATGTGTGAGTTTATGATCAGTTAGGTCCTTTAAATATGTATCTGGGAAATTCTCCTCTTGTAAACGGCATTATTTTAAGAGAAAGAAAATAGCTTCATTTATATCTAAAGAAATACAAAGTTTGTATTGGACTTGAGATTGACATCCAGGGAAATGATTTCCTTCAAGGCTGGGTAATTTATTCAAATATCTGAGTTTAAAATGTTTCTTAGTCTGTTTAGTGTAGACATAATTAGAAACTAGTCTAGCCTAATGATGTGGCACAAGTGATAGATAGAACATTCTTTAAAATTGCTACATGGAATCATCTCTGTTTCTTTCATGTGATACAAATGTAAATTTCAAATGAGAATCTAATTTAGTCTCTCAGTTGACTTTGCAAAGCAGAACCCTAGCGAGGCATCCTTTTTGCAAAAGAATTATTTAAAAGTAACCTTTGGAAAACCCTAATAGAAGTGTTTTGGATTAATGGGGTTGATAAATGCCAGTCTCTGAGTGGTATTCAATTATTGTTTGGATATCTCTTTTTGATAGAGTAATAGATTAAAATATTTATTTCACAAAAGTTAGCATTAAACAAAACCAAGCCTGGAGGTGGTGATGAGTCAGTGTAAGCCTTATCAAAATTTAAACAGTTTTTTTTTGTACAGATGGAAAATCCAGTATTCAAATTCATGTGGAATTCCAAGGACCCCTGAATAGCCATTTAAGAATATTTTTAAACTGGGCATGATGCCACACATGTGGACTCCCGTCTTCTTGCGAGACTGAGACAGGAGGATTGCAAGTTTGAGGTCAGCCTGGGCAATTTAGTGAGACCTGTCTCAAAAAATAAAAAGGGTTGGCATGCAGGTCACTGGTACAGTGCCCCTAGGTTCAGTTCCCAGAACTACCAAACAACAACAAAGAATAGGAGGGTTAGCATATTTATTTTCATTCATTCATTCATTTATTTAGCAGTGCTGGGAATTGAACCCAGTATTTTACACTTGCTAAACAAGTCCTCTCTACCACTGAGCTACATCCTCAATCCCCAGTTTTAAAACTTACTACAGTGCTATAGTAATCAAAACTATTATACTGGCATGGTGTAGAATTTAGAATCCAGAAATAAATCCATACATTTGGAGCCAGTTGATTTCAACAAGGGTGCCATGACCAATTAGGGGCAAAATAATAGTGTCTTCGACAAGTACTGCTAAGACAACTAGATTTTCACATGTAAAAGAATGAAGTTCTACTCTCTGCTTCAGACTATGTGAAAATTAACACAAAATTGATCAATAAACTAAATATAAAAGCTAAAACCATAATGGTATTAGAAGATAACATAGGGGTTAATTCTTTATGACTTTGGATTTGGCATTGGATTCTTAAATATAACAAACATAAGCAACAAAATAGATAGGTTAGATGCAATAAAAATGTAGAAGTTTTGGCATGGTACTAGAACAGAAACAGATATGAGGATTGATGGAACAGAATTGAGGATACAGAAATTTCCCCAGACACATTCAGCTATTTAATCTTTGACAAAGGGGCCAAAAGCATATGTTGGCGGAAAGAGCCTACTCAACAAATGGTGATGGGAAAACTGGTTATTTGTGTGCAGAAGATTAAAACTAGACCCTTATGTCTCACCAAATACTAAATTAAAATAAAAATTGAACAAAGATCTAAACATTAAAACAGAAACATCAAACCTTCTGGGAGATAAAGTAGGTAAAACACTTGAAGACATAAGTGTAGGAAAGGATTTTCTAAACAGAACCCCAGTTGGACAAGAAATAACAGCAAGAATCAACAAATGGGATTATGTCAGACTAAAAAGCTTTTGTACAGCAAAAGAATCAATCAGTAGAGTGAAGAGACAACCTGCAGAATGGGGAAAAAAATTGCCAGCTACTCGTCAGCCAGAGGATTAGTATCTAGAATATACAAAGAACTAAAAAAAAAAAAAATTAAACCACCTATAATTAAAGATTCAGGCAAGAAATGGGCAAGAGAAATGAGCAGACACTTCACAGAGAAAGAAATACAAATGGTCAACAGATGTATGAAAAAATGTTCAACATCTCTGGCCACTAGATAAATGCAAATTAAAACAATGCTAAAATTCCATGTTACTCCAGCAAGAATGGCAATTATTAGGAAATCAAACAGGGGCTGGGGATTTAGCTCAGTGGTTAGAGTGCTTGCCTTGCAAAAAAGAAATCAAACAACAAGAACAACAACAAAAAAGAAATCAAACAATAACAAATGCTGGCATCACTGTAGCGAAAAAGGAACCCTCATTCATTGTTGGTGGGGATGTAAACTAGTACAACCATTATGGAAATCAGTATGGAGATTTCTCAAAGAACTGAAATTAGAAATTAATTTTTATAACCCAGCTATTCCCCTTTCTGTATCTTCCCCAAAGAGCTTAAGACATCATACTACAGTGATACGTGCATACCAATGTTTATAGCAGCACAATTCATAATAGCTAAATCCTGGAAGTAGCCTGTATACTCAGAAACAGACAAGTGGACAACGAAAATGTGGTGTCTATGTATAACGGAATACTACTTGGCTATAAAGAATGACAAACTTGAGATATTTCTAGGAAAGTGGATGCCCCTGGAAAATATAATGTTAAGTGAAACAAACCAGATACACAAGCTTGAATACCATATTGTATCTCTCATTAGAGTAAGGCAGAGTACAAACAAAGAGAATAATAAAAGATGGATAGAAGGGGACGAGGGGATGGACCTCTTACAGTAGGGAAGTGGTCCGGGGAAAAAGCGCAAGGAGTAAGGAGGAGGGGAAAGGGCAGTAAGTGGAATAAAGGTGCCATGTATAGGAACCCAATAACCTCAATTAATATAAACATTATATGCCATACCTGAGCTAAGAGTAGTAATAATAAAAAAAGGGATAAGGGAATTGGAGGAGGAGGGTGGGAGGGGGAGGAAAGGGGAAGGGAATTAAAAATAAAAAAACAAGCTGTGGTCTGTACATGTAACAACTTCCCAAGATGATTGTAAAATGCATGAACTGTAAGCATGTACTAATAAAATTTTTAAATTTTTTAATTTAAAAAAATTTTAGAAATTTTGTGCATCAAAGGATATTATCAAGAATGTGAAAAAACAACTGGCAGAGTGGGAGAAGATATTTGTAAATCATGTTGTCTAATATATGTAAATCATCTATCTAAATCCAGAGTATATAAGTAACTGTTAATAATTCAGCAACAAAAAGCAAAAACCTCAGTTACCAATAGACAAAGAACTTCAGCAGACATTTCTGCAGAGATACACACTTGGTCCAGAAGCACATGAGAGATGCTCAGCATCAGTAATCATTACAGAAATGCAAATCAAAACCATCCTACTTCTTCAAGCTCACTAGGATGAATGTTTTTTAAAAAGGAAAAATAACAAGTGTGAGCAAGTGTATAGAGAATGGGAACCCATGTACATTGCTGATGGAAATATAAAACATTTCAGCTACTATGAAAAAGTCGGGCAGCTTATCAAAAAGTTACCATGTGACTCCCTAGTAGTACTTCCAAGTATATACTTAAGAGAATTGAAAACAAAGGGCTGGGGGTGGAGCGTAATGGTAGCATGCTTGCCTAGCATGTGTGACGCCTTGGGTTCGATCTCCAGCACTATGAAAAGCCATACATACACATGTGAAAAAGAAAACTGAGTACTGAAATACATGTATATACATGTTCATCTTAGCACTGTTAACAATAGTCAAAAGGTTACATAGTTGGGCACCTTGGCTCATGCCTGTCATCCCAGCTACTCAGGTGGGTTCCAAACCAGCCTGGGGAATTTTAGTGAGACCTTGTGTCATAAAAAGGGTTAGAGGGAATGTAACTCAGTTACATATATACCCTGGCTTCAAGTCCCAGTACTACCAAAAAAAAAAAAGTGGGAATAATTCCAGATATCCATCATTGGATGAATGTGGTAAACAAATTGTGTTGTGTACGTACAGTGGGATATTTTTCAACCGTAAAAAGAAATGACGCTGGATGTGCTGGTACATACTGGTGATATCAGCACTCGGGGAGACTGATGCAACAAGATCACACGTTCGAGGCCATACTGGGCTACTTAGCAAGACCCTGCCTTAAAATTTTTTTAAAAAATTTATTTATTTATTTATTTAGTGGTGCCAGGGATGGAACTCAGGCCCTTGCGCTTACTAGGCAAGCACTCTAATCACTGAGCTAAATCCCCAGCCAAAAATATTTTTATTTTTAAAGGCCCAGGATATACCTTAATGGTAGAGTACTTGCCTAGCATATGACTTCCTGAGTTCAATCCCTATATTGAAGGGGGAAAAGGGAAATAAAATCAAGTATTGGTATGTGCTAAAATATGGATAAGCCTCTGAAACTTTATGCTGTGTGAAAAAAAAAAAAAACCAGACACAGTGGTCATATATAGCATGGTTCCATTTATATGATATATTCAGAATAGGTAAATGCTTAAGGACAGAATGCAAATGGTTGTTAGAGGGAGGAAGGAGTCACTATGTTTATAATATAGGAAGAAGAGGGGAAATAAGTTTCAGATTACATACTAAAAGGGTTGAAGCCATTTGAAAATATTAGATCAGTAAGTTAGACAAGATAACATAAAGGGAAAAATGGGAACTAAATAAATATATTATCATTAACTTGTTTCAGCCAGAGCCCAGAGTTTAATGTCAGTATAAGTTCAGATTTGTTTAGGAGACACAAAAGGGCACCATGAACATTTTCAAGTTAGAGTCGTAATTATCATCTTGAATTATTTTTTTTTTTTTTTTGGTGCTGGGGATTGAACTCCGGGCCTTGCGCTTGCTAGGCAGCTGCTGTAGTACTTGAGCTATATCCCCAACTGTCATCTTAAATCTTGATAAGAACAAAGCAAAATATTAGTGATTTCATTGAAGACTTCATACATAAGTTAACAGAATTAAGAAACAGTGCATTTCATAGATATGTAGCAGAAAGCCTCATACTTTTGATGTTGAAGAAGGCCGATGCACTGAAATATGGGGCATTCTTTTAGACTTAAATTTCAGGGTATATATCCTCAAAGAATCCAATGAGTGGGAAAAACTGCAACTATCCGAACTCATTTTAGTTATTTAAGTGCAGCAATAAACAGATATAAAATGAATGCAAAATATGTCATGTGCAGGTTACAGTATAAATAACCTATAAACTGTACAGTGAATTTTTGTATATGCTGATTTTTTTTTAATAATGGCTACTGTGGTTTTTCACTTTGTTTCCATAATGGGTATCCACTTTGTCGGTTTATTTTTGTTTTAATTTTGTCAGTGTGGTAAGTAATATTATTTTGATAGTTTTGTGTTTGAGAGGGTGGAGTCAGACAGAAGAATGCCTATTCTTGGGAGAGTAAAATTAACCCTCTTCTTTGATTGCAGATGATGAAAGCCATGAACAAGTCCAATGAACATGTCCTAGCAGGAGGTGCCTGCTTCAATGAAAAGGCAGATTCTCACCTTGTGTGTGTGCAGAATGATGATGGAAACTATCAGACTCAGGCTATTAGTATTCACAATCAGCCCAGGAAAGGTAAGCATTTGAGCTGATTGAGATTTTGATAAGGGAAGCTTATTCCGTATTTGGAACATTGGCTATATCAGCTCTGTACCACTTACTTTCTAGTTAGGTGACCACAAACAAATTATCTTTCCAAGCGTATTCTCCAGGATTATATTGACTCCCCAAGAGACCAGACTTAAAGTTGTAAATGAGATCTTTGTTATCAAGGAAAGTGTTTTAAATGTATTTTCTTGGGATATTGACAGGGCCTGTGTTGGTATTTGAGGGTGAGACTTAGGTCAGTGACGGTGAACCTTTTAGAGCTTTCAGTGATAACAAGAACCCCACTGCGGCAAGTGTGCTGTAGGTTCGCCACCACTGGGCTAGGCCCTTTATTGACAGTCCTCTTAGGAAGATTTGGAGCTTGTTGAATGTTAAATAAGTTGACAGAGTTCTATCAAGCTCTAACAAGAATTCTAGCAGGATCCCTGGGTGCTTCAAATACACATTAGAGTTTGAGAAGCCTTGTTCAACATGACATTACCCGAAGTGTTTCCTCAGATTCAGTGGTTTTAAAAAATGACTAGCACATGTCTATAATCCTAGCACTCAGGAGGATGAGGCAGGAGGATGGTGAGTTCAAGGCCAGTCTGGACTACCTAGCAAGAACGTGTCTCAAAAAAATTTTTTTCTCATGTAAATAAATAGAAATCTTATAAATTAAATCTGAGAAACTATGTTAAACAAGTTTCTTTACCACAGGACTTTTCAGACCATTTAACAAACTGGTCAGTATTCTGATTTTTAAGAAAAGGGTAGTATCTAGCACTTCCCAAATTTATTTGGCCATTGATCTTTTTTTTTTTCCCTCAGAGTAGCTCCCAAAACTATATTTCTGTAGTCTGTTTCTTGAAACTCTTCTTTAGTAGCCATATAGTAAGTCACTATCTTCAGGGTACTTTTAAAATCAGTCACTGAGTAAAGGCACAGAAGGTATTTAATGCCGGTACATTCAAATACAATATCCAAAATAAAGTGACGATAAGTTCACAGTGGTCTCTGTTAGTGAAATCGTATCTAGAATATTCTAATAAGTTCTGGATATCATCAGTGGAAGTATATTGGTAAAACTAGATTGGGTCCAGGTGATGATTTCAGACCTGTGACTTGTATAAATGTCTAACATGAAAAGGAATACATTGGAAGAGTATGAAAAATAGCTACATCTATTTTTAAAGTTGTTTATTATGTGAAAATAAGATTCAACTTATTCTCTATTGCTACAAAAGCCCAGAACTAGCACCAGCTTTGGGCTCAGTTTGGGAGCGTACTGTGACTCTGAGATGTCTGGAAGTAGAATGGTTGCCTCATGCCCCTTGGGCTCCCCGTCACTTAACGGTTTCTGACCAAGGCTGGTGGCCATCAGTTGGGGATGTCTCAGGGCTGAGCTGGATTAGCTTAGTTCAGTTTGCAAGGCAGGAAAATGGCATACAGTGACGTTTTCTTAAAGCTAAATGTAATTGCATATCTTTTCTTTTAATGAAGAAATCATGGTAATAGGATTTTGTCTTTTAAATAGTCTTTTTTAGGCTTTGTAAGCCTGTAGTACTTGTCACAACTACTCAGATCTAGTGTTGTAGTTTAAAACTGGTTTAGACAGTATATAAATGAATGGCCATAGCTTTGTTCCAGTAAAAGTTCATTTATAAAAATAGGTGGCAGCTGAGCGGATTTTGGGTTGCTGACCCCAGACTTGACTATTAAGATTGGCTTGCTTGTGAGATTCTTTGATTCTTGAGTGGAGGAAGAGGAAAACAAATTTAAAACTTCTTTTCCAGAGCTATCATAAACATCAGAATTATTGGTTACTTGTATATTGTGGTATATAGATTCAATGTTGTTTTTAATTTTCTGTATAATGATGTTTTTGCTTCCCAGTCGGCAAGTATTTCATTATTGTTCCAGATCCCTCCATCTCAGGGTCTATCTTCATGAATCTCTTTCTGTTGTTTTAGTGACTGGTGCCAGTTTCTTTGTGTTCAGTGGCGCTCTGAAATCCTCTTCAGGATACCTTGCCAAGTCCAGTATTGTAGAAGGTAAAGAATGACTTGTTCACTGCATGTGTATTAGTTCAGTCTTAACTATACTACTAATAAGCAAGGAATGTTGAGAGATGCCTCGCCCCTTTTACTGTTGATGTGTGACTCCTATAATTTATTCAGTGGCATCTCGCTCTTCAGCAGATTAAAACTGCGTGAGAGTGCTTAGTTCTCCAAAAAGGGAGTCAGTTGTACAGAGATCAGTGGACAGCAACATAAAAATTAAGAGATGACCGTTCATAGCC
The DNA here is from genome assembly GCA_004026905.1 of Hystrix cristata. NCBI lineage: Eukaryota > Metazoa > Chordata > Mammalia > Rodentia > Hystricidae > Hystrix > Hystrix cristata. The sequence continues at coordinate 113,006 of PVJO010003251.1, read as the reverse complement.
CTGGGATGAGGTGCCTGAGGGGATGTCTGCGAGTTCAGATATATCACTGGTTGCTGGTGTGTGAATGTGCAGGTGATGTTCATCCCTCTTACACAAATGCTATTGTCACCATTTGAGGTACAGAATGAGAGGTGCTTGCTGTGGGGTTGCTATCATTAGACATGACGCATTCTGATAAAAATTGGATTAATTGAAGCTGGGCATGGTGGTGCCTGCCTGTAATCCCAGCACTCCGGGAGGCTGAGGTGGGAGGATCGCCATGAGTTTGAGGCCAGCCTGAACTACATAGTGAGACCCTATCTCAAAAAAAAAAATTAGTTGAAAGACTAATCAACACATTGTTTATTCACTTTGTTGTCTATGTTTGATCATACTTTGAATAGGTTATTTTTGTTGCATTAAAAGTTACCCCAAAGTTTAATGGCTTAAAACAATTATTTTATCATGCTGGTTGGTTCCTTTTATGAGACATCTTGAAGGGCAACGCAGGGTTAGCTTGACCCTGCTGCATGATGCTTTGTGGTGTCTTAGTTGGGGTTACCTAAAGATGAGAATTATTTGATGGCAGCAAGCAAGTGTTATCTGAAGGATTGTTCACAAAAGTGTTATCTGAAGGATTGTGTCTGGGGCCTGACCTGGGATTATTAAGAGCCAGTTGTGAACACTGGAGTCCTTACTCATGGATTCAGCATGCTGGGCAGCCCCAGAATGGTTGACCTTTCTCCTCGGTGGCTTGGGTCTCCAAGCACGAGTGTTACAGCAGTGAGGCAGAAGCTGCATTGCCTAGTGTGGGCCAGCCCTGAACATCACAGTGCTGCTTCCACTGTACTCTAGTGTTAGAAAGAGGGAGAGAGATTCAACTCAACTTCTCGATGGGGAATTTGATGGCAGTATTGTAGAAAAGCATATGGCTATCTTTGGAAAATAACCACACACGATGACAAGTTTTCATTTCCACAATAGCTCATTCCAAGGTCCTGTCTAAAAGCAGGGCTGGGTTCCATTGTATTAATTAAAATGAATACTCTGACATATATTTATAGATTTTGGCTTTCATCCTCTTTTTTGGTAAATTTAATAAAACAGTGAGTGAAATGCCGAGTACATCAATATTTTACATCAAATTTCATAAAGCTTTTTCTCTTTTTTTCCCTTGAGACATGGTCTTGCTCTGTAGTCCAGATTGGCTTCAAACTTGCAATCCTCCTACCTTACAGCCCGCCAAGTGCTGGGATTTTAGGTGTGCAGCACCACATCGAGCCCTAACAATTTCTTACAGCAGTTTTTTGCCCTTTTCTTTTTTTTGCTTCTTTTGAGACAAAGTCTTATTATACATACTCACTATGTAGCCCCAGGCTGGCCCAGAACTCAACAGCCTCAGCTTCCTGAGTGCTGGGGGCTACAGGTGTGTGCCACCATGCCCAGCAGTTTTTTGCTTTGTAGTTAAGAGTTGTGAAATTTGCCAGATGTGGTACACACCTGTAATACCAGCATTTTGTGAGGCTGAGGCAGGAATATCACAAGTCTGAGGCCAACCTGGGTTACATAGCAAGACCTTGCCTTAAAAGACAAATTTTGAGGGGCTGGGGATTTAGCTCAGTAGTTACAGTGCTTGCCTTGCAAGCACAACGCCCTGAGTTCAATCCCCAGCACCAAAAAAAAAAAAAAAATTTTTTTAAAGCCTAGATCCCCATTGACAGACAAATGGATAAAGAAAATATGGTATATATAATGGTGGAGCTATAAAGAAAGGTGAATTTAAGTCATTTAGGAAAATGAATAGCGTTTAAGACCACAGTGTTAAGTGATTCAAATCAGACACAGGTTAAATACCTGTAAATATAAATAAAAAAGGAAAGAAGAGATGGTAGGAAACAGGGAGGTAGACTTTTTGGAGATGGGGCAGGAGAACAAAGGAAAGAGGAGTGGAGAAGAGGAGGGAAAGGCAAGGGGATTGAAAATGGTCAAGATACAATATATATGTATGTACAAACGCCTCCAAATGAATAATTATTATGTGCCACAAACATATTTTATTGGTATAACCTACCAGGTCCACACAACTAGGTTGTGGCAGGTTGGATTTCAAATCACCTTCTTACACTTAAAATGCTATACTCTTTCCAGGATATGGCAGTTGTATTCTAATGGTTTTAAGCCCAAACCTTGGAGTCTTTTTTACATTTTCTTTTGATTAATATATGTTTGTGATACATAATAGTTTGAATATTTTAAAAAGAAATTATTAAGTAGCTGAACATGGTGGCACACCCCTGTAGCCCTAGATACTTGTGAGGCTGAGGCCTGAGGATCACTTGAGCTCTGAAGTTCAACCTGAGGCCAACCTGAGCGACATAGGCAGGCACTGTATCCAAAAAACAAACAAGAAAAGAAATCTAGGAGCTGAACGGTTTCATTTGGTCTGAAGTGACTAATACCTGTATGATCAAGGGTAGGCTATTGTTGAAACTGTGTCTTTATAAAGTGGTTAGAGAACACCCTTTAAATGTTGGTAAAATGATAAATTGAACTGGCACAGATCCTTAGAAATGCAAAGCAGTACTTTTAAACGTTATATTTATGTCTGCGGGTGGGAATTTCTTGGGCCTTGCATTTCACTCTGTGTTTCAGTAGAGCACTTGGCTGCCTGCCTGTTTATAAAATTTTTATTGAAACTCTAGAAATTATCTCGGCAGACAAAAATGTGTATCAGTGAACCAGGGCAATTGTTCAGCAGTGACAACTTTTACCCTCAATTTCAATGTTTACCTTTGACTGAAGTAGGTAGCAGCTGAAAAGTAGTTAACATCTGCTGGCCGCGTCGCCCCTCTGGAACTGTCGTAGCTTTGCCTCACTGGCGGCCCGTAAATGAGTTTATTCCTAAACCTACTACTGTCGTTTATTTGATGATTTATTTAATGACCATACACTAGGGATTTCACTCTGTGCCAGGTAATCATAGTAAGGTGAGACAGATGAAGATACAAACAAGTGGTCAGAGCGTGGTAAATGCCAGAGGTGCCACAGAAGCCACATGTTCTGTGGGTCCCAAAGAGCAAAGTGACCATGTGTAAGTTTTTGCTTTGAGCAGTCTCCAGAGAAACCCTCAGCAGTGTCTGATGTAAGATCAGCAGACAAGTGTTTAAACAGAGCCCTTCTTGGTGTTTGTTCTCACAGCTTTTTCAGAAAGTAAGAGATTCTGCTCAACAGAATCTCCTTTTGTCTGTCAGCTTGGGAGAGCAGAGCAAAAATTTGCATTTCGTATCAGAGAGATTTGCTGGATGCCAGGTCCTGCTTCATCTGCCCCTTCCCTTCCCTGGCTCCGAGCTGCTTCCATCTGTATTATCTTGGTGCTGATTCCTAGATGGCGTCATGGTTCAGATCACCGCCGAGAACATGGATTCTCTGAGGCAGGCACTTCGTGAGATGAAGGACTTCACCATCGCCTGCGGGAAGGCAGACGCAGAGGATCCCCAGGAGCACATCCACATCCAGTGGGTGGAGGACGACAAGAATGTCAACAAGGGGTAAACGCGGCCAGCCTCAGGGGACGGGCTCTGGGTTTCGTCTGCTGCCTACACTGGTATTTTACAGTTTTACCAAAAGCTCACCTAAGAGAAAAGACTATATAACATAGAATTCTAAATTTCCTGTGTCTTAGCAGGAAAAGATGGGGGGATAGTTGATGAAACAAAAACAGTCCTTCTAAAGTTACTGAGGTAATAGAAATACCTAGCCTAGTGTGCTGGTAGACGCCCGTAGTTCCAGCACATGGGAGGCGAGGCAGGAGGATCTCTGTGTGTTCAAGGCCAGCCGTGAATTATGTAGCGAGACCCTGTCTGAGGGGGAAAAAAAGAAATACCTAACCTTTTTTCTAATGTTGTTTCGTTTTATGTAATAGATAATTAAACAAGTACCAAAAGGTTAAATAACTTACCAGATTCACAAAACTAGGGTGTGGCAGGATTGGATGTAAAGTCACCTCCTTGTGCTTCGGATCCTATACTCTTTCCCCATATGTGACAGTGCTATTCTAATGATTTAAGTGCAAACCTTAAAGTCCTTCTTAACTCTTTTCTTTCTTTCATACCCCACACCCAGTCCAACAGCAAATCCTGTTCTCTGTACTTCAATATATATCCAGAATCATACTACTTTTCACCACCTTTATTGCTTGCTGCCATCCTAGCTGAACCAACCATCTCATTTGGTCCAGATTACTGCAGTAGGCTCTTCATTGTTTCCTTGTTTCTAGTTCTAGCCTTCTACCTCCTCCCAATTCAATCTGCATCCAGTTATAACAACTAGAATAATGTCACTACTCAAGACTCACCAGTGGCTTCCGGTATCATTCAGGGGACAAGCCAAAGTCATTTATGATGTATAAGGCTCTATGCGATCTGTGCATCCCTCTTCCCATCCTGTTACTTCTTGGAAGCAAAACTGGCTTTCACACTTGGACACAATTACTTCTTAGCTTACTTCTGCCCCGAGACAGCTACACAGGTCACTCCCACTCCTCCTTCAAATCTTTTCCAAAATGTCACTTTCTCAGTAAGGCCTTTCCTGATCAGCTCATCTATAGTTTAACTCTCTCATACATATTTCTTTCTCCTACTCCCAGTATTTTCTACTCCGCTGACTGCATTATATTTCTCAATAGCCGGTAACCCTGTAACTATATATATATATAAACCCAGAGTCTGCAAAAAAAAACATATGTACACTTCAGGAAAAGCAAAACTTGTATAGATATTTTAATCCTAATTTATTGAGCCATTATGAGATTAATACAATAGGCCTTTGGCCTCTAAAATTACAAGAGGTGCTCAAAGTGGTGGGCATTAGGTTCAGACATTCATTCGTACGGTGAACTGTTGCTTGGGTAACCTTGGTCATTGAGATTGTTGCACATGCATTTTCAGTTTCTTCTCCAAGGGCCAGCAGTATAGTGGGGTTTTTTTGCAATAAATGGCACCCTTTAGGGTTTCCTGTACAAAGGTAACACCATCTGTTGAGAAAACATCATTCTATCTTTTCCTGAAGTAAGTATACATATTTTTGGTGAACTTATATAGATATGTATGTTTGTATGTATGTATGTTCGTTTGTTTGTTTGTGTTTGGGGATTTTTGTTTTTGTTTTTTTGAAACAAGGTCTCACTATGTAGCCCAGGCTGGCCTCAAACTCAGGGCAATCATCCTGCCTCAGCCTCCTGAGCTCTGGGATCACAGGCATGCACCACCAAACCCAGCTCCAACAAAATATTTTTATTTATTTTACTACATTGGCCCTGGAATTGGAATGTAAGCTACATGAGGGCAGGGATTTTTACCTGTTTTATTTATTGCTGTATCACCAGTACCTAAAACATTATCACGCACCTACTGGGTGTTTAAATAAATTGATTGAATAAATATACCATACTTCATTGTATTAACCATTCTCACAATCCATCCATTCACTTCTCCATTCTCCCATCCATCTGTCCATCTAGGCTATGTCAGGGCTCTTGAAATACAAAACTCTGCTTGTTTCAGCAGCACATATACTAAAATTGGAAATGCAAAACTGAATTCCAGGGGCTGGGGATATAGCTGGGTGATAGAGTGTGCGCACAGCATGTGTGAAGCCCTGGTTCCGTCTCGAGCACTGAAAAAGAGAAGATAAAAATGATTCCGCTTCCCTGCCAACAAGTGGTTCAGTCTAGTTTGGAAGTTACAAATAAATGAGTTGTGGAAGATGTTGACAGAAAACTACTATATGGGATATAAAGATTTTAAAAAGAAAAAACAAGAAGCCTGGTGAATATGGTAGGACAGTCGAGAAAGACTCAACAGAGAAATAGCTGGTGCTTCAGTGGACTCTGACAAAACGAGTAGGTATTTGCTGCAAAGCTGTGGCAGAAGGGCTCTTTCAGACTGAGGGAGTATTAGCAGTGAAGATAGAGGGCATTAGAACATAGCATGCAGATTTTTTTTAATTAAATTTTTTTTAATGAAGCAATTTCTTTTTCCTTTCTTCCTTCCTGTCAAACGCAAGGCCTTGAGTATGCTAAACACACTCTACCACTGAGCTATACCCCCAGCAAAAAGAAGCAATTTCCAATGAATATATTTGCCTATTTACCTTCTTATTTTTCATTGGAAAATTCATTTTCAAAATCACCTGTTTTACTCTCTCATAGTTGGAAATGGGTGTAATTAATAGGACCAGAAAGAGGTTAATATGAAAATCTGGTGCCATAAGGAATCAGTAACTGACAAGAGCAGACTCCCTCTTCCCACAGCAGCTGCCTGGGACAAGTGCTCAGAAAATAGGACAGGGGCTGGGAATCTAGCTCAGTGGTTAGAGTGCCTGCCTCGCAAGCACAAGACCCTGACTTCTACCGCCAGCACCAAAAAAAAAAAAAAAAAAAAAAAAGCAGGACAGAAGGGAGCCAGGGAACATGCTGGAACTCAGGAGTTCATTTCGTAGTATATAAGAGAATGTTTCCAGCTTATCCCTGAATGTCTGTTTTGCCTCAGCATGTGCTAGTCAGCCGAGGGTGCCTTCGTGCGTGACTTGGATTGGTGTGGGGAACTGGATGAGGGCCAGGATCAAGCGAAGCCCGTGTTCCACGCTAAGCTATACCCCAGCCCCTGGAGTGTCTTTTTTTTCCCTTACTTTGTTGCCTGATGAGTTAGAGGTATAACTTATGTTAGTCAAACAACTGAGTGAACGAAGTGAATGCTTGATGTTTAATTTGACTTTTAATGTGTAGAGAATCGAGAACAAACAGCTTTGAAAGTTAGGAAGTCTAAAACCTTTGTGCCAATCATTTTGAATCCTTCCCACATATTTAATTTACTTGGAATCTAGGAGTGATAGCATAGCACTGAAGGGAATTTGTTATAATAAATACTGGGTTATCAGTTTATAATTAACACACTTGGTCAGATAATTCTTAATAAACATTCATTGAACTCCTGAGTTTCACACTTTGGGTCAGTGCTGGAGTGCAGCACACAGAGTAGTTGTGTCCTGTCCCTGTCCTTCAGGAATGCATGCGTAAGGCAGATTGCAAACATAAGATGAGTGTACATGATGAGTGTTAGAGAGTCGGGAGCCAAAGGAAGAAGATTGGGTGAGTGGCCTATCCATTCACAGGAGAAAGGAATGCAAGAAAAGCAGGTTTGATTAAATTTGTTTGTATTAGGAGAGTCAGCTCCTGAGCTTGGCATGGTGACACATGACTGTAATCTTGAGGCAGAGGCAGGAGGATGAGGAGTTCAAGGCCAGCTTGGGCTATACAGTGAGTTCAAGGCCAGCTTGGAGCACACAGCAAAACCATGCCTCAAAAAAAAAGTGCCAGCTCCTGGAGAAATGTCTCCTTTTTTGTGTGTCTCTGAATTATTTCAGTGCATAGACACTTCCCATCAGAGCTCTGTTCAAGTTTGGCTTCTTGCTGTGATGAGATGTGGTCGACAAGAAACCTAATGTAATTAGTAGGAAGACTGGAGGAGACCTGTCATTTTCTTTCTCTGTTTCAGTGTTGTAAGTCCTATAGATGGGAAGTCCATGGAGTCTATAACAAATGTGAAGATATTTCATGGATCAGAGTATAAAGCGAATGGAAAAGTCATCAGATGGACAGAGGTAAGGAAGTGAAGCCCGGGATCTTTGGCCTGCTTTGACCACAACTCTTTGCTAGGTTGAAAGCCACATTCTGGAATATTAAAATATGTATATATATCTTTGAGGAAAAAAAGTCTTCTCGTTTGCCTACTATACTCTAATTCGCTCTGGTCTATCTCAGATCACTAGAAAGGGGTGCCGCCAAGTGCAGCCTGCTGTAATCTGTTGTGTCCTCTTTCCTGTGAACTATCTCTGCAGGACTTATGTGCATTAGGATTGGAAAGGCTGCACTTCTTGAGTGGCACGTACCATCTTCAGTCAGCTGGGTCAGTCAGGCTCTACTCACAGTTAAATCTCAGTGACATGCTCTGTGTAAAGAGACTTACTTCTCAATAAGAAAATTAAAGCTTGTAAAGTATGCTGTGTGCACGTACAGATCTGCCAAAGTGAAACACAGTAATCTGTACAACCTATAAAAAGTTTAAAAAAACAAAGCTCAGAGACCAAGTAACTTGCTGAAAATTACAAGGCAAACCCAGATCTGGCCAACCCCTAAGCTCCTTTCCACTAAATCAAGTTGCCCCTTAACAGGAAGGCTGTATCGGGGGGCCACTCTGCGAATGAGGGGTGTAGGCTGGTACCTCATGTGTGTATACAAATCATTCATATCAGAAAGTTTTTCTCAAGAGTAAATAGGTAGACCACAGGTCTCTTAATTGCTTTTGAACCTCATACTTATCTGTAAAATAAGACTGAATTGTACGATCCCTGGGGCTCCTTTTAGCTTTAAGTCTTAATTTTTCTTTTTAGTTCTGTGATTTTGGCTTTTCCACTTCACACATAAGGAAGCTGAGAGCAGGAGAGTGTGAGTGTCCCCTCCAGGCCGTGTAGCTGCTTCCTGACCGAGTAACTCACTGTTTCATGTCTGGCTGTCTTCACATGCAGCTGATTTCAGCTGTTTGCTTTGTCATGATCATCCCTGTGACACATTCTGAGCAGGGCAGAGTCTGGAACATGTCAAACTCTTCGTAGCTTGTGACCCGGCTTGACCTCCATTCCCTCTCTTTGCTCCCTAGTAACTGAGTGAGGTAGGTGGGCTACCCATCCCGTCATGCAGATGAGGAAACAGGGTCTACTAATGCTGGTCCTTGGCAGAGCAGCGCAAGAAGGGTCTCCTGACGCCTCCTGCGAAGCTGTCACCATCACTCGTGCTGCTTCTCACCCCACAGCCTCAAGGCCAGGGCCACAGAGCTGCTCATTTGGTTGATATTCTTAGTATAAGCCCTTTATTGAGCAGGAAGCTGGGTTTGGTATACATTTCTTTACTTTTTGTATTTTGCCTTTATATTGTTACTCTTCACAATAAAGAGGATGGATGCTTTCCATTTTTTACAGAAGCAAATTAGACATTAGATGTTCTTTGAAATCAGGTATGGTGGCACACACCTGTAATACCAACAATCAGGGCCCTGAGGCAGGAGGATTGCTGCTAGTTTGAGGCCAGTCTTTATCACAAAGTTGAGACCCAGTCTCAACAAGAAAAAGAAGGGTAAGGGAAGGAAGGAAGAGATAGGGGGAGAGGAAGAAAAGAAAAAAGTAGTAGAAGTGGTTCTTTGAAGGCCTGGTGTGATGGCTTATAGTCCCAGCCATTTGGGAGACTGAGACAGAAGGATCACTTGAATCCGAGAGTTCAAGGGCAGCCCAGGCAACATAGTGAGACCCTGTATCCAAAACAACAAAAAACCCAAGTCCTCTGACTAAAGTTTCTTCTGTGTCACTAGGATTCGGGTCTCAGGGCCAGGGCCACATGCCGCGCAGAACTCTGCAGCAAAAGGCGGAAGACTTGGACTCTGGGCCTGGCTCCCATACTTCTGTGCACTTGAGTGAGCCTCTTCCCTTCCACAGATACTCCGTAAAATGACGGGGCTGGGTCACACTCTGTCAGGGCTGTCCTGGTGTTTTGTCCTTGCGGTACTGAGGATTGAAGCCAGGGCCATCACACTGAGTTACATCCTTAGCCCTATTTTCTATTTTTTATTTTGAGACAGGGTCTCGCTAAATTGTTCAGACTGGGCTCAAACTTGTCCTTCCTGCCTCAGCCTCCTAGAATACTGGGATTACAGGTGTGAGCTACCACCCCCAGGTTAGAGCAGAGCTTTTGGACTCTCAGATCATTTCTTAAGAAAATATCTACACATACATATTTCCTTTTAGAGGTGTCAGTGCAGAAACGTGGGCATTTCAGGTTCTGAGCACAGTGTACCTTTAGACCATGATGGAGGCTTGGAGGAAGACAGGAACCGTTTCTGTCAGTGTGTGGGTGCAGGACTGAGGGGCAGGGACTGCTTCCTCAAAGCCTTGCTTTTCATGGCCCGAGAACTTCATGGTGTCCTGTACTTGGTGGTTGCAACTGAAGGTTAAAGTATTCTTGCAGAATCAGGGTGTGTCTATGCAGTGAGCTAACTTGCAAAATCTGGGACACCTATACAGCTGTCTCTTGTTTGGGGACAGGTGTTTTTCCTGGAAAATGATGACCAGCATAACTGCCTGAGTGACCCTGCAGACCACAGCAGACTGACAGAGCATGTCGCCAAGGCTTTTTGTCTTGCTCTCTGTCCCCACCTGAAGCTTCTAAAGGAAGATGGAATGACAAAACTGGGACTACGTGTGACACTTGACTCAGACCAGGTAAGGAGGTTTTAGGCTGGTTTTGAAGCTGGCCTTGGGCAGTGTCTGTATTTTCTGCCATGCAAGTTTTTCTTAATCGACCAGAGCTTTGTTCTGTAGACCGTCAGGCCTGAGCAGATGGAGCATTGTGATTGTCCCTCTAAGCAGCAGCAGTACACCGAGACGTGCTGCGCGGTCAGGCACACTCAGAGCTGTTTGAAGGGTGGCTTCTTTACCTGCCGACCTTCCAGGGAGTTGCCTTTCTCCTTCCTGTGGGCTGAGGAGTACATGCGAGAACCTGATGCCACCCCTGTCACTGGCATCTGCACTACCTGACACTCCCTCAGAGGGCAGGTCCCACTGTGTCTCCAGTCTTTTCTTTTTGGTGTGGGGGGGTTGTTTTTTGAGACAGGGTCTCGCTGTGTAGCCCAGGCTGGCCTCAAACACTCAGTAATCCTCCCGCTTTAGCCTCCCGAGTGCTGGGATTACAGGTGTGCACCACCACATCCAGCTCTGATCTTATTTTCTTAATTCAACTGGAGTAAGCTTCTGGTAACTGACTGGAGTTTTTGGCTGTCCATCCCTTAGTAAGCTTGTTCTGACAGCATTGCCATGCTGATTAGTGGGTAGGAATTGAACTGTTTCTCTAATGCAGTAATGGTCCTGTCAGTTGAGCTCTATTGCCAGGCTTCCCTCCCTGTCCTACTTAATGTTTTTCTATGCTCTTTGTAGTAACAATTCAGTCTTCATTTCCCAAACCCAGTGCCTTTTCCCAGTTTCTCTCCCATGTGACCAACCACTTTTAATCTCCCTACCTTTCATCTGGATTCTGGGTACCTTCAGCAGGTCTTACTGGTCCTGCTTTGATGCTTACAAATTGCCAGACGTCCTGTAGCTTTGAGTGACTGGAAAATGAGTGTGGGCTCTCAGCTTGACTGTGCCTTCCGACTGAGTATTAATTCATCCCAAAATGCTGCTCATGGCCCAGTGCTTACGGGGAGAAACTGGTTCCCAGGTGTAGAACTGTGCTCTCTCAGGGAAGGGAAGGTTACCGTCTGGCTCCATTTCCTGACTAGTCATCAATCAACAAGGGTTTCTTGTATTTCTTTTCCACTTAAGATCTTGCCCAGTGCTTCAGGAAGCATATTAGGGTCCCACTAATGAAGCAGTGTGGTCCTGTCTCAAATGGTACTGATAATGTACCCAGGGGAAGAACTCTCAGATAACAAAAGTTGGGAACAAGTGTTTTTCTGTGAAATTTATGAATTTCTCAAGGTCAGGGCCCTGTTCTCTTTGAATCGCTGTGTGTGTAGGTGGTCAGAAAATGGTACATGGGTGACTGGATGGGCTGAAGAACAAAGGCTGTGTTAGGAGGTGTACACCATACAGTCCTCATTTTAACTTTGACAACTGAAGGTTAAAGTATTATTTCTGACTCTCCATACCTTTCTATGGACCTCCTGCCCCTTTCCAAGAAAACAAAGACCTTAACAGGGTAAGTGACTCGCCTAAGACCTTACAGCTGGCCAGTGTCCAGGATGCATGAACGACAGGATGCCGCATGACAGTTCAGGGAAGAGGAGTGTGTATCTGCTGCTGGGTGTCTCGCTTTGGCTTTCTCGCCAGTCTCTGTGGCTCTCAGTCCCCCGGAGAGATCTCCCTGCCTAGTAACCTGTCATCCTCTTCTCTCTGTGGTGCAGGTTGGCTATCAAGCAGGGAGCAATGGCCAGCCCCTCCCCTCCCAGTACATGAACGATCTGGACAGCGCCTTGGTGCCAGTGATTCACGGAGGGGCCTGCCAGCTCAGTGAGGGTCCCGTCGTCATGGAACTCATCTTTTATATTCTGGAAAACATCGCATAGACAGAGAAGACTTCATTTTTTTCTGTTCTGACCTGTTGCAACAGCAGTCATACCCAAATCATTTGCACTTTAAAACTGGAAGATTAAGCTTTTGTTAACACTATTAATGGGGGGAGGGTGGAATAGGGTGGGAATAGGGGTTTGGGGGCAAGGGCGGGAAAGGGTGGTTGGGGGAACAGATGTTCCATAACTCTGTGTCTTCTATGCATCGTCCATCAAGAAGACTTGGACAGCTTCTGTTACTGCACAACAGTTATGCTATCTCTGCAGCTAATCCCCTTCTGTCACTGTCTAGACAACAATTCCGCTCCTCTCTTAAAATTACTTACGGTCATGTGCTCAGAAATGCTCATGGGTACAACCTTCACCAAGGGTGGGGTGGGAGGGCAAAGGGAAAATAAACCATGAAACATCAGTTTTGCACGCTCTGTACAGAATTGGTATAAAAAGGACACCACCACACATATCTTGTTCCAGCTATGTCACAGCTGTTTACCAAGTAGGAGTCACACTTCGATTGTTTGTTTTTACCAGATTACTCGTTGAAGTGAGTCAAAGACCAGAGGGAGCCATGTGGCCGTGGAAGCTCCGTGCGGTCCTGGAGGCAGCTCAGTGAGTGAGGTCATTGGGACAGCAGAGCTGAGTGCAGGGTCACTTGAGATCTGCCCACACGAATGGCAGGTATTAAACTGGGCCTTTCTGTGAAAGCTGACAAAAGACACCCAAGATGGTTTTTGTTACTATATATTAGAAATATTTTTTTAAAACCTTTTATTGGGAAAGCATTTAAACTTCCAGGAAAGCTGCAAGTATAAAAAAATCCCACTTATGTACGCTCTTTACCTAGATTCACTTATTGTTCACATATTAACATTTTGCCCCATATGTTTCTCCTCACCCCTATGAAAAAAACTGAAGCATTTTAGAGTAAGTTGCATATGTCATAGCCCTTTACCTCTAAATACTTTGATGCTTATTTCCTGTCTATATGGACAGCCTTACATAACTGCAGAACAGTTCTCAGCTTTTGTCAAGTTAACACTGATACCATATTTTAACCTGGTGTCTGTTGTGTCCTTTATAGCATTTCTTCTTCTTCCTCTAGTAAACTTTCCAGCCTAGGAGCAGACACAGCATGTAGCTGTCATGACTTGCCTTTATCCTTTATGCCCTGGGTATCTTTATTGCCCATAGGCCTCCCCATCTTGTTTTGCAATACAGTACCTCATTTTGAGTTTGATGTTTAGACTGTTTATGCATTCTTGGCCAGGACCACTTGATATCCATCTGCCTCTCATTGAGGTGGCAACTCTGATAACCTGGTCAAGGTGTTGTCTTTCTCCACTAATATCCCCCTCCACCAAAATAATAACCAATGTATGTAAAGATTTTTTCAGACCATACATATGTCTTGTTCATCAAAATGTCCCTTTAGGTTTAGCATACACTGATGTCTCATACCTGTACTGATATTATACTACACTTGCAAAATAATCTTCCAATCCCAGAACTCCATCCACATTTACCTGCTGAACTTGGTAATTTATAAGCAGAAGCCCTTCTTTCTTCCCTATTTTAGTCATTCATTTAATTTTTATTATGGTCTCTTTATTATTATGAACTTTTTTCAGTGATTCTAATTTATTGTTTTGGTGCTTAGGTCTCAGCTTTGATCAAATGGAGCACCTTCAGGGTAGTTCCTACATCCTTGACATTCTCTTACAATTTTTTGTCTGTGGGGGTGGTGCTGGGAATCGAACTCAGGGCCTTGTGGTTGCTACACAAGCTCTCTACCACTTGAGCTAAATCCCCAGCCCCTCTCTTATTATTTCTTAACACTTCCCTTTCTAGTCTAAAAAGATGCATCAGGCTAATCTTATGCTTATTCTCATCCCCTAGGAATCAGCCATTTCTCCAAGGAGCCCTGGTTTCTTTTAATGGGAGTGGTATTAGAAACCAAGGTCTGGCTTCCAGAACATATATGGTACATTCTGATAATTTTCATAACTTACTTTGGAGCTAGGCACGGTCGTGAATGCCTGTCATCCCAACTACTTGGAAGCTGAGGCAGGACTGTTAATTGCTAGGCCAGCTTATGCAACCTAGTGAGACCCTGTCTCCAAACCTGGGAACCCTAACCCTAACCCTAACCCTAAGGGCTGTGGATACAGCTCAGTGGTAGAGTGGTTGCTTAGGCTCAATCCCTAGTTCTGCAAGGGAGGAAATTTATTGTGGACACAGAGCAAATACATTCCACAGCTCACAATTTGAAGACTACTACTGTGGGGCAACTCACTCCTGTCACTAGCATCTTCTGAAAGGACAGGGCAGGCCAGGCTGGAGTAGTCCTCTGATTCTGGGTGAAGCTTCTGGGTCCCACTACAGGCCTGTGGGCCAGTGAGAGGCTGCTCCCGGGGCTGGAGCTGGGCCCAGCACTTGGCAATAATAGGCTGTGGGCCTGTGTTTGGGGCAGTAGCTGTTTTCCAGACAGTCAAAGCCTGGCCTAGAAAACTTGGCTGGCTTCATCCCTCTGTTAACTGGGGTGAGGGTTGTCTACATCTGCCTCTCCAAAGGCATTGCCATTAGAAGCTACCGAGAACTGTAACTGGAACCTTTCCCAGAGACTCAGAGGTATAGAGCGTCTAAACTTCCCCTAAACCCATACGGCACCTGTGGGTAAGGCCTGAGCCAAGGACTGTGCCCACAAGCCGGATGAGTACAGGGGCAGGTGTATTTGGTGTTAATATCCAGCTTAGGTCTAGATACAGAAGTCTCGCGCTCCTACAGGACTGGTCCTGTTTTCCTGTAGTTTATCTTCCTGCTCTGCGAAATCCATCTTGCCACTGTACATTATTTCTTCTGGATCAATGCAGGCTTTTTCATTCTCCCATTAAAGACAGTCTGTGGTCCTGTATAGTCAGGGTCATTCTCAACTGAATAAAATGTCCTTTATTGTAGTAAAATCAACGTATGGAATTGGTTATAAAACAACCAAGACTACTTTGTTTTTTCCTGGTGTTTATCTTTGACTTTCTACAATAAGTACTGTAAGAATTATATAAAGTGAAGTACTGAAGCATCAGATTTCTAATCAGGCAAACCTTTCTAGATTGTAAACTTAAGTAGTGAGCTGTAGCATTCGTCCTTAACTGAAGAGAAACAGAATTGCCATTCTGGTAATTTATTAAATTTTTAAAATTACTGAATGCTTGCCAAATGCCAGGCAGAGTTTCTCCATTTGTTCTTATCAGTGCTTTGTGAGCACCTACTGCATTCCAGAGTGGGAGAGACAGGATTTTGCCAGTGTAAATTCCCTTCTCCTGTCTCCTCCCACCCACAGTGGTTCCTGCTGGTGGGCCTAAAATTTCCAGTTCACCTCTGTGATCATCTGGAAGAGAGTTTAGACATTTAGCACATTTCAGACAAGCAGTTGGCTACACAGTTTCTGGAATTGAGAGTGATTTGTTTTAATACTAATACAGTAATTTAAACAGTGGGTGGTGTAGGGGTGGTTTCCACAGACAGAAGGACTGAAGAGCAGAGCAGGAAGGATGATGCCCAGACTAGAGCCTAGGCGGCTGAGGCCCAGAGAAGGGGAAGACTCATCTGTGATGGAGCTGGACCAGGTGCAGAATCCCTGGGTCTGCCAGTCTCAGCCTTGCCATTCTGACCTAAAAATACCCGACCTTCCTTCAAGAGCAAGGCCTTTTTGGAACCGCCTCAAATACTGGGAAAACAAGCTCTCAAAATTTGGAAGCAACTATGCAGATTTCAGAATGGTGCTATGAAAAAGGAAAAATAATGTTAACATCACAATGAATCTGCCCCTTCAGTGTGAGCAAGACTTCCAAGATGAATTTCTTCCATATTCACGTCACTAATTCACAAGGAAGTGTGCCCTGCATTAGATCAAAGAATTTAAAATTTGAAAATGATTGGGGTCATGCCTGGTTCCCGACTGCACATGCCTGATAAATCTCCAACGTTTGGTTACAGTATTCAGACCAATCTTAGGACAACAGGAGGCTGGGCAGGCCCCTCCCACTCCCCCTTGCATGCCTCTGCTACAACAAAGGCCTTTTAAGAACCGCAGTCTCCAAGTCCAGTGGGTGGCTTTGTCTTGCCTGGTCAGCCCTGAAGTTTTGATTTTTAAAGAGCAAAGAGCAGTGAGGCTCACTAAAACCGAGCATGTTACAAAGGAAAATCTTTGGAGCCATAACAAGTGCCCAAAGGAAACAGTATTTCCCTTAGAGTCTGAATTGGGCTGTTCAGAACCTTCGCAGATAAACCCAATGGCCTTCATTAGTAAGCATGGGGTTGGACACAAACTCTATGGGGAAAACTAGGCTGGGTTGTCTGTTCTTGATGACCTTCATTCTAGATCATTGCTTGACATAGATGTGTGACTTCAAATCAATGTTAAATCTCTACTCTGTGGAAGTTCTGATAGCTCACTCTGACAGGTAAGTAAGATTGACCAGGGGGCTTTTGGGAAAGTCACTGGTCTGTAGTTCCTGCTGTTACCACTAAAGCTCTGCTCTCGGGTAGGGAAGCATGGGCCAACCCTGTTACCCCCAAGGAAGACACCAGAGCTCAACCCTGAGCTGTGCATATGCAATACTACAGTGATCAGTAAGCTGAATGTATTTGATTCACTTACAGCCTTTGAAAAATAATCTTGAAGAATGTTTTGTTGAACTTAATGCTTTAAATGGGGGGGTGAGTATTTCTAAGAAATGTAGACTACTGTAGTTTTGATTATTAAACCTGTTACAATTACAAGTCCTTTCATCATTTCCATCCCTTCAGAAAAACAAAGCCAAAGGAGAATTTCTTGGAAAGAACTGAGGTATGTTCCAGGCAGTGAGCTGGGTGAACCACGTTAGCAGCAGTGGACACATGCTACAGTGTCAGAGAGCAGGGCTTTTGTTTAAGACTGATGGTTTACAGCGTGTGTAGAATGTAAAAATCCCTACAATGAATTAGATGTAGTTTCTTAAATAAAAATAAGCTACATAAAATTTTATATATATATATATATATATATAATATATATTTTTCTCTCCACTTAACAGTCTTTCATCTTAGGTATGTGGACCAAACCCAAGATACAACCTTCCCCTTGTTTCCCACCAAGTAGTACCAAAAATAACTTTCTACTTCCACCGAGCCCACCGGGAAGCAGGAAGGCTAGTGCAGCAGCTGTCAGGAGCAAAGGCACAGGCAGAGCTGAGGGGACAAGCTGCCGCCACTGGCCACCTGGAGTCACGGGCCCTGCCCACCCCCCAAAACAGGGAAGGTTCCCGATCACCCTCGCATTCTCCTGACACGTACAGTTACATCTTAAAGGCACATCCAGAAATGGTGCGACAGGGGGCTGGGTAAGCTGTACACAGTTGCTGTGTAGAGGTTAAGGGGCTGTAGGACTCCATGGCACAGAGCAGTGAGGGTGTTCTTGCCTTTGCCCTCATCTGGGGGAGCAGGAGGCAGAGGGGAGCTCCTGGAATCCCGCCTGCTCTGGTGGTCAGTAGGGCATGTACTTAACAAGGTCTTTGGTGCTTGTGTAGCAGCATCTCTCTCCTGCACAGAGGCTTCTGCAGCCAGCAAATCTAGGAAGGTAAGTTCCTGTACACGGCCACCAGCTGCTCCTCTCCCATTGCTGACCACCTGCCGCACAGGGCACAAAGCACAGGTCAGTCTTCACACGAAAACAGATTTTTAGAAAGGACCTTCCTGGACAGTTAAGCCTTGGAAGGGTGCTTTTCCTCCCCAGTTCTACTGAGGAACATGAGGAACTCAGCTCACACGATCCCCACCCAACAGTTCTCCCTCTTGGTTTCCTAACAGATGAAACCCCCCCAGGCTTCCCTCCAGTGTCTCTGTGGGCCCCTGGCAGAGGGCTCCAAGAGCCACCTACCTCATAGGCCTCTGGGCTCCAGGACCAGCCAGTTCTCTGTCACTGTCTGCATGTCTTGGCCACTCAATGGCTCCCGCAGCCTCACCTTCACCTCCAGCTTCCCCCCAGTGGGCTTCCTTCCATCTAGGACCTGTAAGAACAGTGGAAAAGGAGATGGTAATGAGGTTGGGCTGGGGGCAGGTCGGCAAGACTCTTGCAGTATCAGGACAGCACTGCCTCCTGCTATGTGTGTGTGCGGCTGCTTTGGGTTAAGTCTTTAAAGAGGCAATATATAAATCTAGATGAGCATCAGTGCTTTGAAGAGGAGATGAGAAATTTGAAAGCTCTGCTCACTCAGTTTCACCCTCAATCTCCACTGTAACTCCTGGATGAAACACTGGCTTGAAGAAGCGCCTATAGACCAGACCCTCCCTTCACCGATGGCCCAGAGAAAAGGGAATGGCTATGGCGGACGAAGGACTCCTCCCTCCGGGCAGGAGAGGGGCCTGCTGGAGTTCAAATACAGACAGCTGTTTCAGATCGACAGGTAGGGCAGATGCACTTGACCCAGGAAAGCCTCAGCCTCACACGAGCACCAGTAAGGACTGGGTCCCAGCTCTGCCCCGGACATGCTATATAAACAGAGCTATTTCCTATCTGGCTGACACAAGTTTTTCAGACCTTCTGAACCTCTTCCATCTGTGAAACAGGGACACCATCTCTATAGCACACTATGGGAAATTTAAAATTAAGTCATGGGCCTAGAACCCTGTAACGACTGGCGCTCCCCTCTTACCAAGGCCTCTGGCCCACCCACTCCCATACCTCCACAATCTCTCTGATCTCACATTCGTTCTCCAGCCTCTCCAACTTCAGGTGCACTGTGCCAACCAGCTTGTCACTTCTGAAGAAGGATCTGGGGAGCCAAGAGGCAGCGGAGATTAGACTGGGCAGGCAGGTGAGAGTGAACTGGCTGACTCGCAGGGAGAGAAACACCATTCCTTCCTCCCCGTCCAGCCTGTGGGACTGATGGAAGCCTCACCCTTTGTGGAAGATTTCAAACTTGATTCCTTTGCTCTGGATCACCCTCCTGAAGCCCCGATGGTTTCGGTTGATGTTTAGTTTGAAGACTTGATCAAACTCTGCAAAAGGAGACGCCAAGGAGAGGCTTGGCTCCTAGGGATTTGTGGAGGGGGTAGACAGAGGCTGGGGG
Source organism: Hystrix cristata (assembly GCA_004026905.1). Classification (NCBI taxonomy): domain Eukaryota; kingdom Metazoa; phylum Chordata; class Mammalia; order Rodentia; family Hystricidae; genus Hystrix; species Hystrix cristata. The sequence continues at coordinate 93,751 of PVJO010003251.1, read as the reverse complement.
CAGGCCTCCCCTCTAGATCTCTGTGCCTATAATTCAGGGTGTCTGCCACCAGGAGGAGGTAGAGTACCAGGGCCCTGGCTGGGAAGCACATGGTTTTTGTATTCTTGCCAGATGTAGATTGCAACAAAATGGGAAGGACCAGGAATTTGGAGTAAGGATTCCTGGGTCCCATTTCTACCATCTCCTTGCTATAAACTCTTAGGCAAGTACATTTACCTCACTGAGCCTCAGTTTCCCCAATTACATAAAAAGAGTGTCAATAATACCTACCTTATTTCCCAAGATGGGCAGACAAAGTCAGACTAGATCTGAAAGCACTCTGGAAATGCAGGTGCTGTTCATGGAGTGAGTGAGAGGGAAGAGAAAGCCCTGTGTGGTGCTCACCTGGAGAGTTTGTGTTCTTCACCACAGTGGTTTTGCCTTTTTGAGCCTGGTCCTAAAGCATTGAGAAGGAAGAAGTCAAGACAGCTTAAAAAACAGGTATGCAGACCCAGGAACTCTGTACTGAGTCAGTATTGAGGGAAGACACCCCTGAGGGAGTGGGCTGAAGGGTCTTCAAACCCTCTATTAAGGTAGGCCTCTCAGGGATGGAGGGAAATGGAGCACAAAGTCTTGGAGTGGAATATGGGATTCAGAGGATCTTAATTCACCATACCCTCACCGAGTTAGGGTAGTGAAACTCAAACCGCACAAAAGCATCCAAGTCATCAGGGGTCACCCCTGTGAGGAAGGAAGGGAGTCAGATCAGAGGGAGTGGCCAGAAGCCAGATGCTGGGGCAGAGGCGCCAGGTAAGAACCTCTTTCCATAGGGGTGGCCCTACAGTTACCTGGAGGGGCTGGGAGGTTCATTCCCCGGACAATGATCAGATGCATCTCTGTGCTGTTGAGTTCGGAGAAGATCCTACAGCCAAGAAGAACCAAAGGGAGCTGGAAGTGAAGGCGAGTGGCAGAACCCCTGTCCCTCTTCAGATGGCTGCCTGTCCAGCTCAGTGGACAGGCACAGAAGCACACAGGTCCTGGTCCAGAGCTCTTCCCACAGCTACCACCCAAGTCCTCTCTGGCAGACACTGTGTTCTTGCCAGCCCCAGGGCCTATAGCACCAGGAAGTGGGCTCCCAAGCGCTAGCCCCATCCCTGCACAAAGCCTTGTTTCCCATAGGCTCTGGCACCTCACAGTCTGGAATGTCTTCAACTCAAAATGGTGGCTGGGAGGGTCGAGGCCCTGGGCCTGGGCCAGCTGTAGGATCTCCAGCTGTTTCTTGCGGTCCTGAGCAAGCTTCTCAAACCTGACAGGGATCAGTACAGACATAAGCAGGGCAAGGCTTGCTTTCTGCTCCCCACCCAGGCTCTAGCCCGGCCCTTGCACTCACCGGGTAGTCTCAGCCACATTGCCCTGGTGCATGAACTGCTTGGAGAACAGCAGGCACTTCTAAAAATAGGGGCCCAGAGTGACTCCAGAGGCAGAGCAGGACTTGTCTGTCCTGACCTTCAGGGCCTGACCTCTCGAAGCACCACCTCTCCGCCCCTGACACATGCCCAGCATCCCTGTTCCCAGGTCCCACCACACCCGTCTGCCTATGCTTTTGCTCTTTCCCCTCCTGACGAGTCATTCAGACTTGACTTAGCAAACTCTCATTTCTTCCTTTAAAACCTAACTCCAACATCATCTCAGAAAGGAGACTTCTCAGAAAAACAGCAAGACAGAAGGATATAATACATATGTATTTTCCCTCCCATCTATAAAGTCCTTTCCCCTTGACTTTGTTGTCTGAACTTCATAACTACCCCTGAAAGGTATTACCATTCCATTTTACAAATAAAGGAATTGTGGTTCCAATAGGGCAAATGCCTTGCCCAAGGCCACACACCCAGTAAGTTACAGAACTGGAATTAAAATCCACATCCGTCTGCTTGGAGCCCCACACCTGTCTCCACAGGAAGGCACTGAAAGAGAAGGAAGAGGCAAGCAGCCTACTGACCTCATGTTGTTCTAGAAGCATTTTCTGTAGTTGGGCGTACACCTCCTCAGCCTTTTGAGAGAGCCGCAGGTCCTCATGGTGGATGAGGATGAAGTCACCCTCTTCATCCGTCAAGGGTGAAGGTACCTGCCCAGGTCACAAGGCCCCTCGGGCCCCAAGAGTCAGATTACTCCTTTACCGAGCAAACAAAGGCAGGAATCCAAACTAAATGTTTCTTCAAATTCTGTGACCTCCAGTGTTGGGCACTCATCGCCTCCCATCTGCCCCAGGCTGCAGGAACTCTGCTCTTACCCGTCTTGCCCTGCCTTGTCCACTCTGACCAGGGGCAGCCCCCTTCCCTTCCCTTGCTCACTCTTGGGCCATGAAGGAGAGCTGGGGATAAGCAAAAGGCTCTTCCAGCGGCCACATCCCCCATCCTCTGAGAAGCTGCCCTATCTCACAGCCCTGCCTGTCAAGCCACCCATTATCCCTTGCCCAAGAAGGCCAGGTGGGACTCACCTTCGAGAGGTCAACAGCTCGGCCAGCCCGGGCCTGACTGATCTGAGCCTCAAGACCCTTGGCCACCCGGAAGTGGGCTTTGGCCTGCTCCAGGTCCTGCCTTCGCTTGGCCTGCAGGGCAGCTCGCTGGTACTGCAGTTTCCGGGCCTCCAGGAGCACCAGCTGCTCCCGCACTGAAGGGGCGGGGCCAGTGGTTAGGGCCATGCCACAGGAGACCCTCCATTCCTCCACCCTGCTTGTCCCCAGCTCACCAGCTGGACTCAGTGACTCCCTAGAACTTGAGGCCTTGGGTTCAGGCTGGGCCCGGGACGCAGGAAGCAGAGGCTGTGCCGGCTTCTTGGCCATGGGGGCCTGTGCTGAAGGCTCGCCCTGTGGGTGCACGGGAGGCTGTCACAAGATGCTCCCCACCTGCCCTGTGGCAGCATCCAGCCTTGGGTGCGCTTTCTAAGCCTGCGCCAACCTGCTGTGTGACCTGAGGTGAGTAGCTTGCCCCCTGCGGCCTACAAAATCTCAGAGCTAGAAGAAGCCTCACAAGCTCTCTGGTCCAATCTCTCCAACAGGAGACAGCAGGTTAATGGGGCTGAACCCGGGCTCTGAATCACAAACACCTGGTTTTGAATCTCAGCTCTGCCCTTGCCGAGTTCTTTCTGTAAAATTGCAGAAAGGAGATCTAACCTCACTGGGCTTGCTACTATGGACAACAGGGGCTGGGTTTACCTTTCAGCTGCCATTTCTCCCCTCCAACCCCTACAGTCTTGGGCTCTCAGCCAAACCTCATCCTCATCTTCATCTGCTGGGGCTGTATCCTCTGAAGTGGCCAGTTTTTGGGCAGCTGCCAAAGTTGCTGCCACCAAATCCTCCTCATTGCTCACAGTGGGCTCCAGGCCAGGGATGGGGGGAAATCCTGTGAAAAGAGATGGAGTGGCGGGAGTGGGAGGGGATGCGATACTCCCAGGGACACATGAGGGAGGCTGCCGTGGGTCCTGCCTGACTGGGCATGGCGGGGACAGGGTAGAGGCAGGTACAGGAGAAGTTTCTTCCTCCCACACTTCTGGCTCCGAGACCTCCTCATAGACCCCCTGGGCCAAGTCCTACTCACCTGGAGGAACAGGCAACTCAGCGAAGTCCACTTTCCGTCCCGCTCGGTGTGCTCGAATAGCATCTTGATATTGCTGCACATGAAGGAAGCGGGGGACTCCTGGTGAGCTGAGCAGGCAGGCAGGCAGGCCCACCACCACAGAGAGGCAGGGACAGGAAGCAGCCCAGGGAGAAACAATCCTAAGGTAACAAGTGCTCCAGAGAGAAAGACTCAGAGAAGACCAGGGCCAGCAGGAGAAGCAAGAGACAGAGAACACCTGGCCAGGGAAAGAGGCCAGAAGAGGGCAGGGGGCTGTGCGGCCATGGGCCCACCTTGGCAATACGTTCATGCATCCGGGCCTTGCGCTCATCCCTGCTGGCCCGGGCCTGGATGCCCGCCTCACGGTACTTGCTCAGCCTTTGCTGCAGGGCGTCCAGCACTGTCTGTGGTTCTGCAGGGGTCACTTAAAGGGGATAAAGGGAGGGCATCAGCTCTGCCTGTCCCTCCCAGGTCCCACTCCACAGTCCCACCATCTGGTCCTACCTGGGGCTGCTGGGACATCAGAGGCCATCACTGGGTGCACTCGCTCCACTGCTGGGGGTAGGTCTGAGGGTGCTTCTGGAGCCTTAGAAGCCTGCGAGGGGGTCTTCAGGTCTGGGGGCCCAGAGCAGATGCATAGGCACAGATGCCTGGTGGTCCCAACCTATTAATCCTCCCAACGCAGCCTGAGCAGAAACCCTGCAGTTCTTGCACTGACCCTCTGGTGCTGGGGGCATGGCGCTCAGATCCACAGGCTGCCCCTTCTCCAAGGCTTCCAGGACAGCACCAAATCTCTGCAGCAGTGAGAAAAGCTGGTGTGTACGTAGGTCCTGAGAGCCTGGGCTGGAACAGCGCCCCCTCAGGCTGACTCCCTGAGAGCCTCCACTTCCCTACCTATAAAGTGAGTGACAGGACCCAGCACCTTTGAGCCCAGTTTCATACCTTCCCAATCCGCATGAGCTCTCGGGCTCGGTCCAGCTCTCCAGCCCGCTTGGCGTTGAGGGCAGCCACTTTGTACTCTCTCTGCCGCACCAAGAGCAGGGTCCGGGGGTCTGGGTCTGCAGCCGAAGGGGCAGCAATGCCAGCGCTGCCGAGGAGGCTGGGCTCAGGGTGGGAGACACTGTCTACAGGAAACAAAAAGCCCCCACAGAGGGTTCCAGTGCCCACAGGCCTCACTGGGCCGAGGACCTGTTGGGGAAGGTGATTGATGGTAATGGGCAGGGACAGGATGGGGAGGCAGATGGTGGGCGCTGGCCCTGGGAACTGGGGCAGGATCTGGGGCTCCAGATACCTGGCTCCAAGGTGGGGGGAGCTGGGGTATCTGCCTCAGGGCTCCTGCCAGCTGTTTCTTGAGAGACTGGGGGCCTTTTGCCCAAGGCCACTGGAGGTGGGATCTCCTCCTCATTGATCTTCCGGCCCTTCTTCACAGCGGCTAGCTGTGACTCCAGAGTCTGAGGGAGAGAACCAGTCTAGATACTTAGACAGCCATCTCAGCCTGGACCCTGCCTGAAAACAGGCCAGGGATCCATCACCCTGCAAGGATGGGGAGGCCTCCCCTCCACTTGTAGACTCCTCCTGCTGCTTCCCCCAAAGCCCTCTTCCCCCAGCCCTCCTTCTTAGACCTGCCCCATCACCTTCAGGCCTCGCTCACAGCGTCTGGTTTTGGCCGCTTCACCTGCCTCCTTGGCACTGGCCACAGCTTCCCGGTAATTGTGGATCCGGTCCTCCAGCAGAGCCTGCAGCCCCTGAGGCCCTCCAGCCTGCAGATACTTCAGCTCAGTGCGGGGCCACTCCACGGCCAGCTAGGCCCTTGCCATCCTCTCCCTGCGAGGAAGCTGCCCCAGAAGACGGAGCTCTGGGACTCCAGGAGAAAGAAGACCTAAAGCCCCATGGTATGAAGCAGAGACCCACTGGGGAGGCCAGGTCAGAGGCAAACACAGACCCAGACAATCAGTGGAGGTCAAGACATGGCTTCAGGGGGTGGTGTGACAGAACAGAGAGGCCTTTGAGGTTGGCCAGCCACAGGAGTTTCTTGTGCTCAGTTTCTACTTGGGCCAGCTACTGGAGGAGGGTACTGGGGCTTGCTGTGTGGGCCTTGCTGCATGCATGCTTTACGTGGACACAGAGGGGCATCAAAGGCACACAGACCCTCATCCACAACCTACCTGAGCCACTGGCACTGACACCGCTGCCAGGGCTGCTGGTGCTGGAGGTTCAGTGTCTTCCTGTCCCTTCTCCTCCTCACAGAGGTCTGGACTAGCTGCCTCACTGCTGTCCAGGGGCCCGGCCTCCTCGTCTGTACCCAGGACCTCCTGCAGCTCATTCTGGGAAGACAAAAGTCGCAGGAACTTGGGGGCCTCATGGCCACACACGACAGGACCTGAGAATAAAGGTCTCCCCCAGTATTATTTCCAAATGTCAGTACTTCTGTGCAGTCTCCTTTACAAAACATTTCTTTAATCTGACCAAGGATAGCCACGAAAACAGTGAAGACTTCAAATCTGAGAATCCCCAATTGCAGAGTTCAGACCAGAGGTGAAAGGAGATAAATGTCGTACTGCACAGCCTAGAAGACAGGCCCAGAAGGGCAGGGACCCACTCAGAGTCAGAAACACACAGGGACTAACCCCAGGCCTTCTCTCTACCACCCTCCTCCACCAGGCCCAGGCTTGACCACACAGCCTTTAGCCACCAGCCTGGCAGACCCACCAGCAGGTCTGCATCCTCCTCCAGACCTTCCTCCTCCTCCTCTTCCTCCACATCCCGCATACAGTCTGCCGCCAACTTCTCAATGTGGGCCATGGGCAGAGGGGCTGGGGGAACAGGGTCAGAGGTCAGGACAATTCAGGTAAGGTCCAAGACAGAAATTCCCCTTCCTTCCTACACAAAGTCGTACATGGGAAACTATTCTTCCTTTATGATCCAGCTCAAAAGACACCTGTCAAGGATACCATCCTGGGTCCTCCAATAAGTAACAAGTCAACCCCTTTCTCTGCAGTTCTAGTAGGTATTCATAAATGTATTCACCTGTCCCCCAACAACCCTCCTCATTTGTAAAAATTTTTAGAGTCCATTTGAACTTCATAACAATTCTCCAAGACAGGTGGTGATATATCCATTTTATATACTGAATAAACTGGGAACTAGTATAGCAATTTTCCTAACATTGGAATCCTACTAAGTGTTAGAAGCAAGGCTCCAACTCAGGCTTATCTAAACCTGAAGCAGGGCCAGATCCACGAGCCCAGTCCCCTCACTGTCCTCGGCTCAGGGGCACAGGAAGGGAAGTGTTTCTCTCTGAAGGGTCCAGGTGAGAAATGAGAAAGATTTAGAACCCGCCCCTCAATTCTCCCAGGTCTAAGACCTCTGTCCTGTTCCAGCTGTGGAAGGAAATCCCACCTATTCATGTGACACAATGTGTGAGCACTTACTATGTGCCTAACTGTGTCTGTCCTCCCTGGACCTGTACCATCTAGCAGGCCCTGGCTAAGGACAGCCACGACATCAGTCACAGGACCAGATTTGTCCACAAGGGAAGGTAGCTCCCATCACAGAGGTATAAGCTCTACCTTTTGTGGAAGACCTGCGGATGGGGACACGGGTATTGGAAGAACCAAGGGGTCTGGCTGGCTCCTCAAGACTGCAAGGGAAGGACCCCCTCTGCCAGTCCTGCATCCATCTGCTCCCAGTACCGAGCCTGGCCCAGGGTCAAAAACTCACCCTGCCCCTTGGGTGCTGGCTTCCTGCTTGTGGTCCTGACTTCCCCAGTGAGAGCCAGCAACTCAGCCTCCAGGTCTCCATCATCTTCGGTCTCATCCATCCCGAGCATCACGTCCTCAGGGCTGAACTCCACAAAGAGCCCCAGCTGACGGCACAGAAGGTCTCTTAGGAATCACAGAGTGGGGCAGGGTAGAGCTCAGCCCCAGCCCCAGACTTGGGCTCCCAACATTCCAGTCAGTGGCTCCTTTACTCTGTGAGGACCAGTGTGCAGAAAGGGAAACTGAGGCCAACGACATTACCCCTTGGGACACTTAACTCCATGGAGACTCCATAAAGTACCCAATAAGACCACATTGCCATTTTTGCTAACAGTAACAACAGCAACAGCTGCTAGCACTAGTGACAATAGTCTACATAATTAGTTAATCGCCACAAACCTGAGCGGTATTCTTCTTAATTGCAATGAAAAACACGTGAAGTGAAATTTACCACCCTAACCAATTTTCAATTAGTGCTCAGTGGCAATGAAGTACACCACCTTCATGGTCCAGCCGCAGAAGCCTCTCCATGTGGCCGAACTGAAACACTGCACCCATTCAACACTAAGCCTCCATCCCCCTTTCCCTGTCTGCTGTTTGTGTCCATTAATTTGATTATTCTAAGTACAGCTTCTATTTTTTTATCCATGTGTTCAGAAAACTAAGACAGCCTCCTAAATGATTGAATTTAAAACAGTCTTTGAGTCTTTGCCCTTTATCCCACCTCTTCCCTTAGCTTTTTTTTTTTTTTTTGGTACTGGGGCTCAAACTCAGGGCCTCACCTTAGCTTTTTTAAAACAATAAAAGTAGACTAAGTTTAAGGACTTGGGCCCAGAAGAAATGAAAGGAGAATACTGGAGAACAGCCCTCAGTTTCCCACTTTGGTGGCAGCCCTCTGTCCCCAAGCAGCAAGGTCCTCCTACTGGCAAAAGGCCTCCAGCCCTGACATCCTTGGCCAGCAAGCAAAGATTGACCTGAATGAGCAACCCCAGAGCACAGAGCTCCCATCATAACAGCTTCAACTGTCTCCTGAGCCCTCCAGACCACTCGTATGGAGTGGTCAAGACAGGATGGTGGCTGAAACCTTAGAAGGGAGTTCAGGTCTCTTCACCCTACTTGCATGGCAGGGTCTAGTCAGAGGGTCCCTAAGGGCACTGCCCAGACTCTGGACTGACAGGTAAAAGCACACAAGTGACTCAATCCAACCCAATCTGCCCAAGCATTCTGAAGACCCCCACTCCAAACTGGCCCAGCGGTGAAGGCTACGTTCATTCATACCTGCTTGGCCGCCGCTATGCCCTGGCCACTGGCCTGAGGGCCCTTCCGAGGTCTTGGCCCTGGCATCTCAACAGCCTAGATACCTAACAGGTGGGGAGTTGAAAAGACTCAGACGGGAACGGACTATGACCCCTCCCCCCACCAGAGGTGCCAGTGGGAAGGTGTAGTTGGCGAACTCCCCAGAGTGGCAGTGCTTTAGCCCCAACACCATCAATGTTAGACCCCAGCCACTGAAGCAAGCAACACGGAAGATGGAGGACTGGGGACCACCCATCAGTACGTTGCCCGGGGAGCGAGTGTGGACAATGTCACGTTACCCATCTGACTGACCAGTGTGGAAGGCACAGTTAGGGGAGCGGCTCTAGGTACAGGATGGGGAAAGGGCTGGGTAGGATTCAGGAAGACTTTAAAGAAGTAAGGTCCATTCTGGAACCAACATGTGATAAGTTTCAATCCAAATTAATTAAAGGTCCAGGTCTTCAGCCATACCAGACACATTTCAAGTGTGTCTCAACAGCCCTATTTAGCTACGGCTACGATGGGATGGCACAGGCAGGCTCCTTGGACAGCTCTACCCTAGAGAAACCTGACTCGGTATTCAGATTCTCAGACATCCCAACGGTTGACGGACCTATGCGGCAGATGATGCGAGGCCCTGAGAGCACTGAAGTTAACCAGGCACGGCCTCAGCCCTCAAGGAACATGTACGTGGTGGAGACATAGACCCATGAACAACCACTACAAGGGGGCGCTTCTGGTGCGATGGGTTCCCAGAGGTGGCCCCTCATCCGGCACAGATTTAAAAAGGCTTCTTTAAGGAGGTGAGGAGGTGATGCTTGTGCTGAGTCATGACGGCTCAAAAAGAAAGGGGAATGAATCTCAAGTAGAGGGAATAACCTGACAACTGTTCTGAGAAGCAGCTTGGCTGGACAATGAAACTAGAGGCCCAATACTACTGGGGCACAAACCAAACCGTGCGACCACAAATGGTGTTAAGATGGAAATGTCAGCAAGGGGCAAAAGAGAACCTTCCAGCCTAGAGAAATCTGGAGGTTATTCTGACAATGGGGGAAAGTGAAGGGCTCAAGCCGGCGTTTCGGGATCGTCACTGTGGGCGCAGGAAGGAAGGTGCACAGGAAACAGTCGGGCATCCGGCCCCGGGCCGCTACGGGGCGCGGGTGGCGGCGGGGACGAGGGACCGAAGTTACGGGGCTGCGAGGTGCACCCGGCTGGCGCTCGGAGCGCGCTCTGGAGGGCTCGGGTGTCAGGTTTCTGTGACTTGGGTGGACCGCAGGGTGACTGGACTCAAAGGAATGACGGGTCAGGCAGGCTCTGCGAGTCGGCGGCTGCGGTGCCGTACCTGGGCCCGGGAGAGGTGGGCAGCGGGGTCCGCAGAAGGAGGCGAAGCTGGGGCCCCCACTCCCGCGCGGAGGGGCGCACCGCCCGGCCCTGCCCAAGCCGCCTCCATTTCCCCGGCCGTCCCCAGGTCTCCCCATGTCGAGGAGATCCGAACCCATACCTCGCGGCGGATCCGAACCAAAGCCGGGCCTTCTCCCGCCCGGCACCGCCCTGGCTTCCGCGGCCCCCCGGCGGCGGCGAAAGCAGCTACAGGAAGCGCCCGCCCGAGAGGCGGCTCGTGTCCAACACGTGACCCCACGGCGGGCAGCACGTCCTGCGCATGTGCGGGGCGGGGCTCTCTGACAGGTGACTCCCCGAGGGAGGTCGCAGTGCGCCGGCGCCTTCGGGCAGGTAGCGCGAGACTGGGTGCTGACTGGACCGCGGGGCTGTTCGGCGGTCCGCCAGCGGTCTGCTTAAGTGCAGTAGGCGCGCCCCTCCACCACCGGGCGGGGGCTCCGCCAGGCCGCTGCCCCGCGCGCCCGCTCTCCGGCCCGGTCCACCTGGGCGAGGGTTGGGGGCGTGCAGGCCAGCGCCCTGTGTCCCTTCATGTCCAGGTCTCCGGGAAGCGGAGGTAGCGCTCGCCACGTGTTCACAGGTCAGCAGCTGCGCGTGCCCCTGCCAGGCTGCAGGGCGGGGTGGAAGGCACTTCCAAAAGCTCGATCCTGGCTGGTTGTGGCGCAGGCCTGTGATCCCAGCACTCTGAGAGGCAGGAGATCGCGAGTTCCAGCCGAGCCCGGGCGACTTGGAGACCTGGTCTCAGGAAATAAACAAAAAGGCCGGCGTGTAGCTCATCCTGAAGGCTCTGAGTTCAGTGCCCATTAGCCGGGAAGGGGTGGGGATTTATTACTAAAGTCTTACTCCCCTACCCGCAGTGCTATTGAGTGGGGAAGGAGGGTAGAAATAGCGACTACGCCGATTTTCTGCCCAGCTAATGGATCTTGGCCAGTACCCAGTCCTGCAGGTGGACATGACCCCCAGAAGAAACAGGTTCAGAGAGACTTGAGCAACCCGTTCAGCATCAGCCTCGTTTCTTCCCGCTGCAACACTGCCACCTCCCCAGCTCCTGCCCATGCCCTCAACTTAGGTTTTGCAATTAGTGATTCCCAGTTCTTCCAGTTTCCTTTCGTGTGTGTGTGTGTGTGGCACGGGGGTATTCTGGGGTGGGGTCTGGCTAAATCACCAAGTTGCCCAGGCTGGGCTGGAATTTGAGATTTTCTTGTCTCAGCCTCCCACAGTGTTAGGATTCGCCCAGCCTTCCCACCTCCTTGTTGCTTTGGGGTGACTTCTTAGAGAGGGGATCAGCTTCACCATTTTCTTTTTTGAGACAGGGTCTCTCCATGTAGTTCAGGCTGGTCTTGAACTCGCTATGTAGCCCAGGCTGGCCTCAAACTCGTGGCGATCCTCCTACCGCAGCTTCCCAAGTGCTGGATTACAGGTGTGTGCCACTGTGCTGGGCAGCTTCACCATTTTTAAACTGAAATTTCACTTCCATATTTTTTGTACACCTTTTAGTTTCACATTCTTAAAAGAAATGTTTAAGATGTACACAGAAACATACAACATTTTGCATTTACTAGATGCAGTCTCCACAAAGGTAAAAATTTTTGCTGCTTCCTGTATATCTGGCAGCTAGAGCAGAGCATGGCACCCAGTAGGCACACATTAGTCCCTAATTTGCATGTGAATTAACTACAGGGACACCTACTACAAGTTAAACACACACACACACTCTATAGTATGGTGGAGGCCTCCTGAATATGTCCCACACTGCACTGCCTCCCTTTTGCAAAGGGGCATCTGCTACCCTGAATGTGGTTTATTCTCCTGAGCGTTTCTATTTCTACTATGCCTGTATCCTTAAGCAGTGTGTAGTATTTTTTGCAAGCTTTTAAATATGTTGCTGGTCTCATACTGCATAATCCTTCAATTTCTTTTTCTACTCAACTCTGTAAGTTCATCCACTTGAGTTGATTTTCACTTCTCTGTGGTATTCCACAGTATGACAATGACAAGTCCCTTTCCCAGGGACTCGCCATTATAAACCATGCTCTGAACACTTGCGTCTAACTCACTGTGGACACATGTGAATTTCCCTGCAGCATATTCCTAGGAATGGAACTTCTGGCTCACAGATTTCTTCCGTTTTCCAGACTAAATATTACTAAGTGATCTCCACAGTGCCTGCCCCATCAGTGGAGCTTTTGGGTTGCAGATATCCCGTATCATCACGGACAAGTTTTCTAACACATGTGAAATGGTTTTGATTTGTAGGCCTGTTTAAAGTGTTTTCATTTTGTTTGTCTGTCACTTTTCTTTTCTGGATGATTTTTTTTTTTACCCATTCTTCCTTCCAGCCTTTTAGGTTAGAGATATTGTCACAAATATATACACAATCTTTGCCGAACTATTTCAAAAGTAGCAGCAGACATTATGAAATGAAGTCTTATTTGTCATGAGTCTCCTAAGAACATTCTCTTACATATGAATATGGTTCATCATGTTTATACTTGATTGTACTTCTTAAATTTAGGACCCAATCAAGATTCACACAGTGTATTTACCTTTTGTTTGTTTTTGAGACAGGGTCTCACTTTGTATGGTGGTTTAGGCTGGCCTCAAACTCACAAGTGATCCTCCTGTTTCAGCCTCCCTAGTGCTGCACTACTACACCTGGCTTATTTAGCACCTAGATCTGTATATTTTCTTTTGGTCTAGAATGGTTCTTCCATCCATGTTTTGGGTTTTGGGTCTTTTTTTTTTTTTAGATCTTGTGATAGTTTCAGTAAGTGGAACAATGGTTTTGTAGTCTTTTTTTTTTTTTTAGATCTTGTGATAGTTTCAGTAAGTGGAACAATGGTTTTGTAGAACATTTCTCCCTCAATTCAGATTTGTCTGATAATTTTCTTATCAGTAGATTCAGGCCAAACATTTCTAGGTGAAGTTGTTTTACTGAGTACTTCACAGGAAGCATTACAGGTCTGTTTGTCCTGTTTTTGGCTTCCATATAAATAAGAAAATTAACTTGCAAAACCATACCAAAAAACCCCATGGAGCTGGGCATAGGAGCACACACCTGTAGTCCCAGCACTCAGGAGGCTGAGGCAGGAAAATTGCTGTGAGTTTGAGGCCAGTCTAAACTACATAGGGAGACCCTGTCTCAAAAAACCAAAAATCAAAACCAAAACCAAAACCAAACCAAAACAAACCCCCCAAAGACCCTATGGAGATTTGTATCTAGAGATTAACTGTATCTCTTTACTAGATTTATTCTTAAGTATCTTATATTTTCCTGTGCCACATACATCTTTGATGTTTAAAGATTTGTTTCTATGATAAGTGGTACCTTTTATAAAACTGTATTTTCTAGCCATTTTTGCTAGAAATTACTATATTATTTCTAGCAATTCTTTTTTATAAACTCAATTGTTTCATATTGGTCAAACTTTAAGATACATAGTGGCATACAAAATCCTCTGACCTGACCCTGAGCATCCAGTTCTTTCTCAAGAAACCAATTTCATACAAATTCTCCCAGAACTATTTTACATAGGTACAAGTGTACTGTCTATATATATTTATATATACGTCAACATTAAATAGTGGCAGGGCTAATAACAAATCCCAGAGGAAGGACTTTCTGTAGAACTGTTTGAATGTCTGTATTGATTATAAATGTCCCAAACATGGAAAGAACAAATTCTTTAATGGAAAACTGCAAAACCCATGACAGTCATTTCCATTCAGTGTATTTTGCTACGATTCCAGGCGCTTGGGGAAAAGGAAATTGGGTTCTTTAGAAAACAACAGGCCCATGTGCATCCCTTTGCTCTTCCTTCAGCGCGTACAGCACATGGTCGCGGCTGACGTTGAGCCGCACCCGCAGGAGCAGGTCGTTCCTGCTGGGCCCCACCAGGAGCAGGCGGCAGGAGCCCAGACGCGAGCACACGGCCATGGTCTCCGACATGGTGGGGTAGGGCAGCCCCTCCATCCGGCACAGGGCCACGTGCTGACTGTATATCTAGACGCAAAAAGCAAGGCGACAGTTAAGAGGAAAGGCAGCTGTGGGTCTTGATCTGATTACTTATTTCTTCTTCTGGGAAGAGCGGGCCCTTGGTATCCAGGACACCCAACAGTCCAAAAAGCATCAGTGGGGACCCAGACGGGGCACAGATGCAGAAGGAACCAGCTCCAGAATCAGAAGACAGCAAGGGTGAATCCCGGCTCTCTCATTTACCTACATGTGCAACACTGGGCAAGTTACTTCACTTTTATGAGCTTCAGTTTCACATAGAAAATATATGCATACTGCTGAGTGTGGCATTGCACACCTGTGATCCCTGCAGTCTGGGAGGCTGAGGCAGGAAAACTGCAAGTCTGAGCTTGGCCTGGGCAACTTAGCAAGACTCTGCCTCTAAAAAAGATTAAAGGAATAAAGGGAGACACGAGGAAATGTTAAACAGATTCCTTTCTTAAAGCTGGCCAATAGGCCAGGCAAATCTGTAGCGTCCTGGTCACTCTGTTTTAAATATTTATGAGTCTGTCTCTCCTACCAAGACTGAGTGCGACAAGAACAGGGATGTTAACCATTCAGTTTGGGGTTCATGACACCTAATACAACCAATGGCACAGTGCAGATGTCCAGGAAATATTTACAAACTGCAAGGAAAGTCACTCCCCAAAAGAGTGGTCTCTGGCTCCAAAAGGACACAATAGAGGGCGAAACACAACCAGCAACTAAAGGTTCACCAAAAAATTTATAAACAACCTAGTGAAGTAGGTGAAAGGAATATGTCTTCCTGTCTTAATTTAGTTAAGTGCATATATATCTAAAATATGCAGTACTCCCCTGCACAGAGCTGCCCACTCTGCAACCACCTTTAGCGATTATCAACGGCCACCAGCCTGAGACAGTCTCACTATGTAGTTCAGGCCGGTCTCAACTCAGTGATCCGCCTGCCTCAGCTTCCCAGAGTGCTAGGATCACAGGTGTACGCCACCACACCTGCTCCTGATACCAGTCTTAAATTAGTTACTAAGGCCTGACCCCTGATGATTGCTTTGACTTAATCCAATGAAACTGTGCTCAAATAGATCAAATTTGGATTCATCTTTGATCTTCCAAACATGGCCTCATTCTGAAAGCCTCATCTTCACTACAGCATAAACTGTATGCGCAGTAGTAACTGCCTTTTCCACCTCGCTTCTTGGCTGTCTGGCACATAGCAGACCTTTAGTGTAACGTGCAGAGACCAACTGCTAAAGGCACCTACCCGCGCAACCCAATAAAACATCTGTGTTTACAATAACCTGTTACACGTGTTTAGAAAGAACCAGAAAGAGGAGCTTGACAGCTCCAAACACAGAAAAATAAGGCAATACAAATGCCTTGTATCTCACACATGAAAGACGTACAGTCATTATGTATAAATCACATTTTTTAAACCATTTCAAAAAATAAGTGTTTAACAGGTTTAAATACACATTGTCTCTCTGGTATGAGAAACTGAAAGTGTAAATAAGGACCAAAATGTATTAAACTGGAAAAAGGGAAGAAACTGTTCAAACAGGAAGGGGAACAAGGAAAGGGGAGGGGGAAAGGAAGGAAAGACAAGAAAAAAGAGAATAGAAGGAAAAAAATGGAAACAAAGCTTTTGTAAATAAGCAGAGGAGGAGGGGTTGAAGGGAGGGGAGGGGAATGGGAAAAAAAGCAGCAGCAAGATGTATCATGTACAAGTGCATATTCCCTACAATGAATGTTATCATTATATATACCTAAAATGTACCACTAACTTTAAGGAAGTGTTTAAAAAATAAGTGTTGACCTGATACTCTTTAGCATAGTCAGGGTGGCACAAAATAGACAAATTTATACACTGATTAAAATTTTCACATATTTTAAAAGCCCCCAGGCCAAAATCTAGAAGATTTGACAAAAGGAGATCAATTACCTGTTGAAATGTTGCTTCCTCCAGTCCGGATCGATGGAACTCGGCGAGGATGGCTCTCAAGAAGCCCTGTTCCAGGACCGAGGAATTCCTTACCGGAAACGAGAAGACGTGAGTTTTCCTAAGAGGCTGCGCCCACCAGCCCTGAGGAAAACCAAAGTTTCTCTGTGTCTTTAGAGAAAGGGGAAAACTCAGAACCGTTTCTGTATAAGCTGACCAGTTTCCTTCCTTGCCTTCAAAGTCTCAAACTGACACTGCAAATGCCACTTTGGAAGAGGGGACATGGCAACCAGCTACATGACGAACCCCCTCGCCCTCCCTGGGAGAGCTCGGCACAGTGGCGGCGAACCCAGGTGCTGCAGGGGCTGCTGGTATCACAGAAAGCTCTGCAAGGTCCACCATCACTGGCTTAGCAGATCGCTCAGCGGGAGAAACGGCTGCTTCCTTCTTGTTCCCACAGCACTTCTGCTCACTAAACTCCTCTCAGATAGTCAATGAGTGGCTCGTTTCTTGGCTTCAGTCCCCTGTTCTCCTGGCCCAGGCCCCTAAAGAACTGTGTTTTGAAGAAAGAAAGCTTAGAGAGGGAAGTGAGTTTCTAAAGCCTCAGCCGGCTGCAGACTTCCTGGGTTTTCTAGGGAGGCGTGGAGAGGAGCATCTTACTTGATGGCGGTGATATACGACGATGAGAACATCTCATCCACGGCTTCCATTAAGTGGGCCACGGTGACCAGGCCGGGCGAGTCATGCTTCTGGCGGGAGGACTCGCAGATCTCTGTGGCACGCCTGCAAATATCCAGGCAGCGTCGTGCGTCCCCAGAGAGGGCTGCTACCTACAAGAGGGAATGTTTTGCTCTGGAGGTGCCCCTGTGCTTTCAGCCCAGAAGAGTTGGGGGACTCTATTCAGCGAAAACAAAAGGCAATGCTGAGAATAGACTTGCGCCCAGAGTTAAGGACTTAGTCCTGCCTGGCACCTGGCAGACGCATAGGAATAAAACTGTATCTGCCTTGGATGCTTTTCCTTGAGTCCAAACCTTTATCTCTGTGTTTTTATTTGTTTTTTCAAACAAGGTATCGCAACGTTGTCCAGGCTGGTCTCAGATTCACTGTATACTCCCAGCTGTCTTAGAACTCGAAATCCTCCTGCCTCACCCTCCCTTGTGCTGGGATTACAGATGTGTACCACCATGCCTGGCCTGTGTCTCTGTTGTACGGAAAACTCCATACCATGAAAGGTGGAAATTCTCAGTATTCACTGTTCAAGAAATGAAGTCTCAAAAAGAGAACCTTGACCCAAGATCATGAGTGGACCATCTGGACACAAAGGGTTCTCATTCCTTGCTGGAGAGAGGCAGCCCCAAGAGCGGCCAGCCAAGGCTAGAGGCTAAAGCAGAGTCTCTCTGGAGATCAAGCCACAGGCGTCTTCCTAACAGCAAATCTCACAGTGCATCTTAAACCTGGGACAAAGCTTGATCAGTGGCCAAGAGAACCAGAATGAAGAATGGGGTGAGGGAAGGAAGTCACAAAGCCTGAAAACCCAGAAAAATCCGTGGTTTAGACAGATGATTCAGACCAATCCACAATTCCATTTTTCTTTTCTGCTGAGCTGGGGATTGAACCCAGGGCTTAGGCTGTGCCAGGCAAGCGCTCTGCCACCGAGCTACTTCCCCAGCCTCACCCACAATTCTAATAGTGCCCCTGTTGCTCCCTCCTTCCCATGTGCAGAGACTGAGGGGCTCCAGGACCCTACTCAGGAATCCTCAGAATCAGTGCAGCATGCAAAGACCTCTCAGTTTCTATTCCTAGTATTTGGCAGCTACTTTTGCAGTTTACCTGATCATCATCACAAGCTACCTGGCGACATCTCCAACGTAGATATTTCCTTCTAAAATGTATGCTATATTAAGTATGTAGATATATACTCGACACTTAAACATTAAAAGTAGTCATGCCAGACATGGTGGTGCACAGTTGCAATCCCATCTCCTCAATAGGCCAAGGCAGGAGGATTACAAGTTTGAGACCAGCCTAGGCAACTTAAAGAGACACTGTCACAAAATAAAAACTATAAAGGGCCAGGGAAGTAGCTCAGTGGTAGGGTGCTCCTGGGTTCAATCCCTATGACCACGCACACACACTGTCACCTCTAGAAAGTGGAATTAAAATTTAATGTTTTGTGTATGCCTGTTTTCAGAATTCAAATTTAACTTATTTAAAATAAAAATCACTTTTCTAGTAACCAAGAGAAAAACATGAGTATCAACCTACATTCTTCCTTTCCCTAATCGTCCACATCCAGTTGGTAAGGATGCCCCTCAGATTTCCTGCTTACCACTTCTCCTTCCTCCCACATCATCCCCAAGGCCTGTGAAGAAGAACCACTGAGGTGGTTAAAAAGTACAACTCAAGAGCTGCTCCAGGGACCTGAAGACAAAGAGCAAAAGCAACAAAATACCAAAAGCAGATTTCATCCTGAAGATATTCTTGAACTTTGGTGATCTAGAGACTCTTTTTGACTGTGTCTGGTGTGAGGTAGATGAAAGAGCTAAGCCTGCTCAACACAGAATCTGATGAGGCCCTGTATGAACTTGGAACTCGACCAGCCGCAATAAAAGGGTGAAGGAAACTCATCACACAGAAGAGTGGCAGGAGAAACTGCCTGTTTTAACCTTGGTACTAGATAGGTATAGAGTAAAAAACCACAACAAAACTTCCTGCAGTTTTGCAACCACGAGCCCTCATGTAGATTGCAACTCCTAAATCCTCAACTGGAAAATCTTTAAAAAATGGTACCTGCTGTCAGTGCCCCTAGGTAACTGTCAGAAGCAAAAACAAATTCTACACTCAATTTTCAGATAAAGAACATGAGTACATAGTAGAAGTACAATAAAAATCAAGACTCAAAAACAAGGAAAGAAGGCCACACCTGCATGAACCAGCAGAACCAACAAAAACTGGAGCCAGACCTATGAAAACTTCAGACTTCATAGCTTTAAGATACAGAATATAAATGTTTCTTTATATGTAAAACAATAAGAGGGTGGTCAATCTTCACTGAAAAACTAAGACCCACAAAAGAAAGGGAAGCAACAGGAAAGAAGTAAACAGCAGTATAATTCTGTAATAAGAAAAGAAGTAGAAGAAAGCCAAATCCTAAATCAGTAGTGAGGAATCCAAGCACAAATCTCAATTACATTAAAAATGTTCAAAATGTGCAGGAGTTAGGAGTAGTGGAACAGGAGATAAAGAGGGATGTTTGGCTAGAAGACAAAGACTGGCTGAACAATAAGAAAAGTTGTGGAAGTTAGGAAACTTTTAAGATGCCTTAGGCCAGAAGTCAACAAACTATGGTCTCATACTTGTTCGTATAAATAAAGTTTTATTAAAACACAGATAGGCGCATTCATTTACATTTTGTCTGACTGCTTTTGCCATGAAAGGCAAAGATGAGTAATTTCAACAGAGGCTCTTAGAACTCTTTATGTCCTGCAAAGTCTGTATCAGTGTGGTGAACCTATGGCAACATGCCACGCTGGGCTGTCTGTATCCTTGAAAGCTCTAAAAGGTTCACCACTACTACTACCTGGCCTGTCACTCATAGAAAATTTTGTTGCTCCTTGCCCTAGACCTGTCACCCAATTTATACTGTTGGGTACACATTAGAGCCACTTAGGGAGGCTTTATAAGAAAATCTAAGGTGTTGGTAATTTGTGTTGTTCCCATAAAAACTCTGCCCTGGCGAATATCCCTCTCTTACCAAGTTAGGAGATCAAAGATTTATTCTCAATCAAGGATACATAAAGTCTCTGGATCTACATAGGTCCCTACTGCAGTAGAGAGAAAATAACTATAGGCATGCTGAAACTGCAGTCTACTTCCCTCACTGTTTCAGGCAGGACACGGGAAAGCTGAATATTCTAAGGAGAAAGAATCAACAGTACTATAACAGGCCCTATCAGATTATCACACCATGCACAAGAACCACTCAAGTGCTCAGAGTCCACCAATCAGCTTATTTATGTATTTATATATTTATGAGACAGAGTCTTACTATGTTGCCCAACCAGCCTTGAACTCCTGGGTTTAAACGATCCTCCTGCCTCAGCCTCCCCAATCATTGGGACTAAAAGCATGTGCCCAGTGCCAGCCAGCTAATAATCTCCACACTTATCCCTGAGTAGGATATCTGAGGAAAGTCTCAGAGATCAAAACCATAAAAAAGCATCTTGGAGGAAAAAGGAAGAAGACAGCCACAACCTCAAATAAATAGATTGGCATAAAAAAAAAAGTAGCATTCAGAGAAAAAAAGTCTTAGAATATGCATGATAGCAGGAGTAAGAAACCCTAACCACAGATGGGTTAGAGAGTAACTCTGAGGATCTCTTTCCTAGAAAGGGGAGCTTGGGGACAGGCACCATATTAGCTCACATCTGGGCCTAGTCTATGACTTAGTACTCAACTCCGAGCAGGAGAGATGGGCATGTGCTGCTGTGGCCATGTAGGGTTCACACCATTTCAGGCAAGAGGAAACTACAAACATGTTTATAATGCTTTTAAGGGCTGAAATACTTGTGGCTGCATGGTTTCTTTCTGTGAGCTTGATGCAGATATTTAACCCACTCTGTCCCTCTAGGTTTTCAGTACCTTGCACCTACCCTGAAGTGTGAGCCGTGCCAGGCATACGGTAGACCTGACCTCAAGTAATTCACGTCAGGACCCAAGAGTTAACCATTACAGTATTACTCCCATTTTTTAGAGATGAAACTGAAGTTCAGGGTAACTTTCCTATCACCCTTCCCTTGCCTGCTAAGTGCTAAGAGACAGAATTCAAATCCTTGTTCTCTGACTGTGCTACCCTTTGAACTACCCAAACCTGCTTGCTGAATTAATTAATGTTGATTTGTACATAAGCTGACAATACTCATGGCCTCCTAAGTAATTAGATAACAAAGATGGTTCAGGAATCTTTCCAAATTCTTTTTTGGTGCTTATTCTTAAAGGACTTCCTAAAATTCCCTTCATCCTCAGAGCATGTGGTATGTAGCCTCACACGTAGCAGGTGCTCGGCAAAGTCTTGCTGACCAGCTTGTGGGTACAGCGAGGAGCTCCCCAGCGGTGACTTACCTTCCTGGCTACCAACTGGATGGCGTCATCCTCAAAGGCCTTTAAATGCTTGAGTCGAGACACTAGGATCTGCTGCAGCTGGCTGTGAGTATAGGGCTGGAAGGACATCCTGGTCAGGCCCTGGGGAGCCCAGACGACAGAGGAAGAAGTTTATTAATTGCCCATTGATTGCCCAGGTGGAAAAATCATCTTCAGGCTTCCAAACCCAATTCCCAAGTTCCACATAACAATTCACACATCTCTTCCCAGGACTACTGCTGCAGCCAGCTACTGTCATTACTGACAATTGCCGGTGGTATTCTACAGGGCAGTAGTTCTCAAACTGCTTTCTTAAGAAACTTTTATTCTCCCAGAATCATTTGGAATTAGATAGAAGCAGAGGTGCTCTGATTAATCTGGGGAGGAGGATGTCAGGACCTACATTCTGATCACACAGCCCGGGCCTCCTTTATCAGGCTCATGATGACTAGATGCCGTGCTTTCTGCTCAACTGTCAGGCCCATGAGGGCAGAGACTGCAAGCACCTAACAGACAGCAGGTGGCCAGTGCTTAATAATCTTAAAAGTAATTAACCAGCTGTGGTGGCACATGCTTGCCATCCCAGGACTCTGGGAGGCCGAGGCCAAAGGATTACAAGTTCAAGACCAGCCTGGGCAACTTAGTGAAATAAAAAATTTAAAAAGGACTGGCATGTAGCTCAGTGCCGAGTTTAATATTCAGTACACACACACATACACATGCACGCACACTCCCCAAAACAAAAAAAAAGTAAAACAAAACAAAAAACAAAAAAGAAAAACCTCCACAACTTTGCAGTTTAAAAGTGTACAGGTAGTAGAATGCCAAGACATGGTATGTGCAGAAAATCATGCAATGGCTTTTCATCCAACATAGAAATTACACACATGGCAGAAACCTTACTTCTTAATTTTCTGTTCCCATTTTTGCAGAACACCTTGGCCCCGCTTACAGATCTATGAGCACAGCCCGAGAACTGCCCAAGACCTACCAGGCGACTCGACACCCGGTTCATCATGATCCTCTCTGGCAGATCCATGGTGTTGGCAATGGTCAGGACCACCAGGCGGGCCTCCTTGTGTGTGGGCCAGTCAAAGAGGTTATACATTACATCTTGTTTGTGAGTCCACAGAAGGTCAAGCTAACAGGGAAGAGGAAAGACACGCTGGGTCAGTCAGAAAGCCTGAGCTGGGGCGCAGTAGAAACCCGTTACCACTGCTCTCACCACACGCCCTGCCCAGGTCGCCCCACCAAAGCAGCAAGGAAACAGGCTCAGATGAATGCAGAAGGGAGCCAGCTCTTCTGCTCATATAGCATTCGCTGCTGGGATGTGACAGCCAAGTGCTGCCCATTTCCCTCCAGGCCTCCTGGGGGCCCCTCACCTCATCCACAAGCAGGACAGTGGTTTCCTTTGGGGACTCTCGAGTGCAGAATCGCTTAGCCAGCAGTGCTGCTGCATGGTTAGCTGTTGCCTTCTGGCCCGTCAGCTTCTGCATTGGGGGGAGAACGGCTGTGGTAAATAGACTTAAAGTGAAATCTGTAAGGGAAGCAACCTAGTCTGAAGATTTTGGTGTCCCGTTCTCTGCCTCCCATTCAAGTCTTGGCCTTAACCTGGAAGGACAGGAGAAGCACCAGATGAGAAGTTATGTGTGTTTGAAATGTAAAGGGGTCACAGGCTGGCCCCAGAAATCCCACTAAAATCACCACTGTACCATTCTATAACTCAACGTGACCTGTATAAGGTATCAGCTAATGAACAAAAAGAGAGAGATTGAAGACCTGGCCTACCTCTGGGGCCCGTCCCATAGCTGCCACCTGCTCCCTGCGGGTTAATGATTGTCACCACACTGGCAAGTCCTGGGCAGCTCCTAGACCTTACAGTCCTTGAGGGCAAGAATTCTGTCTTGCTCACTCTTGCTACTACTATGTAAAAGACAATGCTATAAACCTGTGAAATATACAACAGTTACTGTTTCCTTTTTCATGTGCCACCAAGAAACTGTATAATTCTAAAAGCCTGAACAGCTCTGCTCACCTGCAAGATCTGCACATAGACTTGGTGGGGCTCCGTCAGCTTCATGCCGTTAACCTCGATGTACTGAAAGGGAGGAGCGTCATTCGCTTGGGCTGCCTGCTGCAGGCAGCGTATCGCCTCGTGCACGGTGGCAGTCTTTCCTGTCCCAGGGACCCCAGAGATGTACATGCACCTAGGGCAAGAAGGGGAAACCTGTAGGTTAGGTCTTTGCCAGCTACCTGACGCCAGGAAGAACTGAGCTGCTTGAAATGTGGAGGTGGGAACAGTAAGGACCACCCCAGAAGCTGGTCAGAGTAGGACCTGTTTGGACAGCGGCATCCCACAGGCAAGGCTGCACACGAAATCACCTACTCAATGAAGGCCAGCGTCCCCTAAAGCCTCCTGTGTTCAGAGCTGGAGCTTTTGGAAGGAGACTGGATCAGGGAGGCACCATGCTCATCGGTGGATTCCTCTATCAGTGAGTACAGTAGTACAGTGCTCTTAGGAGGTGGGGCCTGTTTGGAGATGGGGGAGGTGACCTAGAAGGGTGCACCTCCCTCCCAACTGCTCCCTTCTCTCTCTGCTTACTGGCCACCACATCTGGCAGCTTCCCTCCATGGCAGCCCCGTCCACCAAACTCTTTCTGCATTTGAGACTGCCCACCATGGACTGAAACTTCTGGAACCCTGAGCCAAAATAGACCTCTCTACCTTTAAGCTGTGGATATTGGGTATTTTGTCCCAGGGAAGAGAAAGTGACTGAAGTGACTAAGCCAGCCAGTTTCATTTTTTTTTTTTTGAAAGACACAATTTCTACTCCTGTAGAATTAATTTGGCAACAAAAAGCTGCTTCGGAAGTGGTCAGCTTCAGCAATGACCTCATTAATCCTGCAGATGTTAAATACCCAGATCCAGGGCTCCCTCCCCAACCTCCCCACCTGCCTCAGCATGACTCACCCTCCAGTTTGGTCCAGGAGTTTGCTTTCCACGAAGTTGTAGATGTCTTGGAATTCCTGCTCTCGACAAGGAAGAGACTCAGGCACAGCAGAAACATGCAGCCTGCAATTTGTGGTAATGGAAGAAAAGGAGGACTTTAGAAGTCTAAGAGCACCATAAGTGAGAGGTACCAGCGACTGGTCACCCACCCCCATCCCTGGGAAGACGGCAGCAGCAGACTGGCAGGTGGCCCCTTCCTGAGTCTGTCCATGTTAGCGCAGCCGGCTCAGCTGCCTGAAAGTTTGCTCTTTATAAATGCTTGTTTTACTCTCTTAATGCTCTTATTATGAACACCAGTGCCTGCACGGTTCCCTATTTCTTGTGAAGAAAGCAGAAGCTCCCTCATCCCAGCTATCTGAACAGGGCCTGAGAGCAGCACTACCTTAGCCGGGCCTCTTCCAGCACGTTGGCCGGCTCCCGGGCAGCCATGCTTCGGCTGCGGATCTTGGCAGCGACGCATTGTGGTGTTCTAGGCCTGATCTGTATTCAAAAGAGAACAGAATTCAGAAGGAAGAACAAGCAACATACCATCAGGACGCCTCACAGTGATCTGATGAAAGGAAGCAAGGTGGCCAGTTCCTCTAACTTAAAGTACAAAGTGCCGTGATCTCCCCCTGCCACCTCACATACACTTTCTCCATAGTCCAAACTCCCCTTCTTTTTCTAATTTACATCTTGAAAGACAAGAAGAAATTTTTAAGAAATCTGAACTACTCTACACAAAGACAGGGTAGGAAAGTAGTCAAAATTGGGTTTGCACTCTAAGGTCCTTTGCTAGGTTTGAAAATATAGTCAAGCTTTGTTTGGCTCAAGACTGCCACAATCCATGACACACTACACAGAGAAACTGCCCCTGAGTCTCGCATGCTCAGCCCCAGGGCCAGTCTAGGGCTCTCAGCCCCTTCTCCTTCCTTCCTTCTGGCCAGCTCCCTACAGCAGGCCTGCTCCTCCCCCTCCTCACAGTGCTCTGGTGACAGTCATCTTTCCAGGTCTCCCTCAGGCAGAGAGCATCTCCACTATGCCCAATGAAGTTTTTTTATCTATTAATTGTGATGAAAGCAGCACAGTAATAATAAAACCTTGCTGAGAAGACACCCAGGGGCTGCGTTTGGACTTCTGACCTTCCTTTTTATTAGGCTGAGGAGTCCCCCAGGGTACAATCTCTTCTTTAGGGCAAAACTCAGGAGGCGCAATCCATCTAGAGCAAGGGGAGCCTTGTGCATGTTTGAGGAAATCGGACACAGATGGCCTCTACTCCAAATGCAATCTACTGAATCCCCCTCCCCGGACATTTTTCTTGGACTTCAACCTAAATTCAATCTTGTTACAGAAAAGTAAAGATCATCTTCTAAAGCTTTTCCTAACTGTCTTCAGAGTACCAAGATGCGCCATCAGTTTAATTTGTTTAATCCTAACATTCCTCAAACACACCTGAACACAGTAAAGCCATTCTTTAATACTTTCTAATGTTTTACTAAAGTTCTACTAAGCAGGAGAGACACCCTTGCTTCCATCTCACTGGTACACAATTCATCGGCGACACCTAAGCAGCACTTCCAGTTGCTCAGGTGTATCAGGTGAGACCGTGCAACCCACAGCTGGCTCAGTTCCCGCGGAGCGCTGGTGTGCACGCTGCGGGGAAAGACAAAGACATGGAGGCAGTTTCCACACTTCCCTCAGGAAGCTCGGCTCTTGGACATTTGGCCCTGCATCTTAAAAGGACCTTGAATGTAAAAGTCACTGTGGACTGGATTCATGTGCAGTCCTCAGGTTCACTTAGGTCCGCTCCACCCTGGACAGTGCCGAACAGGACAGATTTGTGCTCAGAACCTAGCTGTGACCAATTGTGTCACCTCGGCATTCCCAACCTTTACACTAGAAGAGGCCACTTCACCGCGAGAGAAACCTGAAAGGATCTTACAGCTTTCTTTGGTGTCTTGGAGGGGGTCTGCACAGACGGCTCTGGGAAAGGCCGCAGGTTCCTGGACGCACGGTGGGGATTTCTTCTCCGAAGGGCTAGAGCAGAAACCTCTTCGTCCTCGCTGCTGGAGCTTGAATCCTCTGATGTTGGCAGGAATTCTTGCTCCTCTTCCTCATTTTTATTATTTTCTAGAAACCTGAATGGTGGGCACATATTACTTTCTAATATCAGGGTTCAAGCCTAAATAAGAATTCCATCAAGGTCAGTATGCATCAGAGGCGTTACAGTCTCTCCTGCCAGCAGGAGGTATAGAAACTCTGGTAACGGGGGTGGGGGTTACTTATCTCATTAAGCCTCTCAAACGACCTTGTGACTTACTCTCTTATACATGAGGAATCAAGGTTTAGAAAGGTTAAGTGACCTTCCCGAGGCTCCTAGATTAAAAACTCTACAGTCAACTTGAGGTCTATCAGAATCAGAGTTCATGTTTTTAGGCATCTGGCCTGACTGTCCTTCTGGGAATGATGGTTATGGGGCCATGGGAGCCATGTCAGCCCAGATCAACACTTCTTCCCCTTTTGCAACTGTGAGATTTGTGTGAAACTTAGTATCATTCTAGACATGCTGGTAAAAACTGAATTGCAGCAGATGCGCAAATAACAAACACAAGAAATCTAGATATCACAGGGAGCAGTCTTACTGAAGCTGCTGCCTAATCCGATTCAATGTCAAGAGAGAACTCTTTCTGCGGACACGATGGGAAGTAGAGGTGGCTTCATTCTGAGCTTCCGGTTCTTTTGCCTCCCTGCAAGATAATTACAAACATGTTATGGGAACCAGTTTTGGGCACCCAGGACCTACCCACAGGCATGAGAAGATAGTCAGGTGGCCTGACTGCTCCTATGCTTTTTATAGCTACTACGCAAAGAGTTAACCATACTTCACTAAAAGGTTTATAAAAGCATCCCTCAAACTCAAGAGATAAAAGTTTGTCTAAATTTTATTTCAATCAGACTCACCATTTCCCCCAACTACAGACCAGAATATACTAATCCCAGGCAGAGTTTCCTCTTTTTTTTTGTCTTTCTGGAGTATCCATGAATTTGCACTCAGGCTTAATGTTAGCAAAAATATAGATATATATTCATTTTAAAGTCTTTATTGAACAACCTATCATGGATCAGCTATTGGGAGTTTCTATTTATAAAACACTGAGATCTGTGATTTCTTGCTGGTTACCTTTTGATTTGTACAGCTCATTATCTATAAATGTTATCTAGTGTCTGGTTGCAAAGTTTGCTCTGGATGTATTATTTGCCTTTACTATATTTGAGAATGGCTTCCAGTTAAAAAAAAACTGATTTTAAAAATGGTTGTTAAAGTGTGGCAAGGAGCCACAGAACTAACGACACCCAGAAATGGGATGAGGCAAATGAAGGTTTGGAAAATATTCTTCTGCAAAACAATCCTCAGATGGCAGTGGGGTACATAAGAATCATTGAAGAGCATTTCAAAATACAGATACTGTGGCACAATGCTTGGTGTCTGATTCACTAGGTACGGAAATAGGCTTAGAAATCCATATTTTGGGAAAAAAAAAAAAAAAAAAAGAAAAGGAAATCCGTATTTTGGAAAAGGTCCCCAGTGATTCTGTGACACTCTGCAGCCCACTGTTCTTAAATTTTTTGACTACAATTTGTTTCACATTACAAGAAGGAACTAGATTTGCTCCATGGAGCACTCTAATAATCATCACCTCTTTTTGATGTACTCTGGTTTCAGATCCACACAAGGAAACGCTGAGGATCTCCGAGCCCCCCTGATAGGGGTAAGATTTCTCTCCTCACTGATCCCCGTGGTTTTCACAGCTGGGACTCGGGTTCTCAGGGTCATGTGACAGTCATGTGACTCCTTATCATTGGCATAAATGAGTCGAACCTCTGCAGTTTGCTCTTGGGCTTTCAGAGCTGGAGATGAGAGCTTGATTCTGTCTGGATGAGGCCTCTTAGAATGTGAGGTCATTTCTGAGAAGGTTGCTTTCCGCTTAGTTTTTCTTGGAGAATCCAAGGAGGCACATGAAGTCTGCTGGGATATCTTAGTGTCAGGTGTCCTGGGGGGACCTAAGTCCAAGAAACATCATAAAAAATGTGCATATTTTTCACCTAGCAATGTACACACCCCAATCTAATTATTGCTAAATTCATCTAATAAAGGTATACAAAGACATGAGTTATAGTTTGAATTAGTTCATCCATAAGATCTCCACCTAGCTTTATTCATTTTCTATCTCTTTCCTGAACTTGATGAGTGATTTTCTTAGTTAGAAACTTAAGTCACTTTTATTTTTTATGTTTAAAATTTTTTCTGCTTTTCTTCCTGGGGATTGAACCCAAGGCCTCGCACATGCTTGGTAAGTGCTCCACCACTGAGCTACACTCCTACCCCACTCCCTGTAAATCAACTTTTTCTTGAGACCAGGTCTTATGATGTTGCCCAGGCTGGCCTTGAACTTACAGTTGTCCTGCTTCAGCCTCCCAAGTAACTGGAAATGACAGGCATGCATCACTGTGCCTGACTCATAAGCCAACTTTTAAGTCAGCTTTTGTGCATAAATGTTCAGCAATCGCATTTCCCTGAAATAATCTACCAGAGCAGTTCTCAACTAGACATCCTCCATTCCAACTCAGTGAAATCTAAAGAAATTACTAGTGATGCCACTGAGTAACACAAGGCCTAGATTATTCTTAACACACACTAGAAGAGGGATTCCTGGGGACGATCAACTGGATCCTGTGACTTGTTTCACCCTCACCAGTCTCAAGGGCTCCAAGGACCCCAGTCTTGCACTCATAGACACAACTGAGTTGTTAAAGAGGTGAGGTCTATGCCAGATGCTAAGAGGAGACAAAAGCGCAAAGGGATTCTAGAGGATCTGAGCCCTGATCCTCATCTACAGACACACTGGTCTAACTGGGAAGATAACAGATGTGAGCAGCTACAACATGAGTAAAATATGTGGCTAAAGCACACAGGGCCAAGGAAGATAGCTTCTGAGATAGACCTTCAGAGAAAGGTAAAATCTCAACAGAGATAAAAGAGGAAGGAGGGGGCAAGTGAGAAGAACTAAGGCAATAACTATGAGCTAAGACAGAGAAGCAGGAAAACTCTGACATGGGGGAATTCTCTTGAGTCATACCCATGAGGGGGACAGGTACAGACAGGACTCGCAGTGTTATTTTGTGCCTGTGTCTGAACAGCCACAGTGGCTTTATTCGTAATCACCCCAAACTAGAAACAAACCAGATATCCTTATACCGGGAATGGAATAGCACTGGTAAATCCATTCAATGGAGTATTACTCAGCAATAAAAAGGAACAAATTACCAATACACGACCAAACAAATGGTTGACTCTCAATGCGTGATACTAAGTGACAGTAGTCAGACTGACAGACTGATTTCAACATGACATTTCAGAAAAGGCAAACTCCAGAGACAGCAAGTACACCAGTGAATACCAGGGCTGAGTGGGGGTTCTACAAAGGTGCATAAACACATTTTGGAGCAAAGCTAATTAGAACGATGATTACACAAATCTATGACTTGTAAAGACTTATACATCTGAAATCCAAAAAGCTACAAATTCTGAAACTTCTTGCTCGCTGACATGAAACCACAAGTAGAAAGCTGAATACCTGATTGCATGTAATAGGTCACAGTCAAAATGAGGAGGCACTACAAATACTATATAAAATTACTTTCGTTAGGTGGGGTACGAGAGGCACATGAAACAAATGGACTTCATGTTTAGATTTCGGTCTCACGCCCAGGATACCTCATTATGCATATTCAGATACTCCAAAGGGAAATTTTATAATAAATTATACCTCAATAAAACTGATCTTAAATGTTGTCTAGAGCCAGATCTTAAAGGTCTTTGAACATAAAGCTAAAATTACTCAATTTTTTTGGTTGGTAGGTAGGAGAGTAATTCCCGTCTAGATTAACATAAATATGCCCTAACATACTGGCCTCCCTCAAACCTCAATCCATTTCTCATCTTTCTGTCAAAATAATTCATCCAAATATTTCACCACATCCTCCCTCTTCTGACTATGTAACTGTACTCAATTGAAATTCTTGCTCTAACTTTCCAAATCCTGCATTCCCAACAAATGAAATTACAATTATTTCTCACAGTGAAATTACAGATTCTTTCTTTCCATTAGCTCGTCTCCATTTTCCGAATGTTTTGTGCATTTGTATTTAGCCCCTAAACACACACTGTACAAAGCAGCTTTATCGAACAGCTTTCACAAACAAGAAAAAAAAAAAAACTTTAAAGTTTTAAAATTAAGCCAGGCAAAAAATAAATAAATAAAAAAATAAAAATTAAACCAGACATAGTAGTACACGCCTGTAATCCCAGCAGGAGGCTCACAAATTTGAGCCCAGCCTGGGTCTCATGGTTCAAATCTAAAATGCCCCCCATAAGTCTCATGTGTTCAGATGTAGGGCTTTTGGAAGGTGAGTGGATCATGGGGCCATAACTTGTAAGGATATATTCTTTGGGGAGGGGGGCAGAGTCTCACTGTACAGTTCAGGCTGGCTTTGAACTCACTATGTAGTCCAGGTTGGCCTTGAACTCACAGTGATCTGCCTCGGCTCCCAAATGCCGGGATTACAGGCGTGCACCACCACACCCCTCTGTAAGAGAGTATTCTTCTATTCAGCTTCTCCTTACCCTTTGCTGCCTGGCTGCCATGGGGTGAGCAGCTTTCCTTTGCTATGCTCTCCCGCCATGCTGTTTCTGCCATGGAGCCAACCGACCACAGACTAAACCCTCTGCAACCGTAGACCAAAGTAAACCTCCCCTGCTTTTAGTTGCAGGTGTTAGGTATTTTGCCTCAGCAGTGGAAAAGTAACTATTACAATGGGCAACTTACCAACTTAGTGAAACTCTCTCAGAATAAAAAATTTTAAAAAGGGCTGGGGATGTAGTTCAGTGCAAAGCCCCTAGGTTCAATACTCAGTGATGAGGGAATAAATAAAAATTTTTAAAAATACAACAACTTATACTTGAAGAACTTGGCATATACACACAAAAATTCAAAAGGATTAATGACTTATAACAGCTCTCAGTGATGCCATACAGTGACATTCAGATACACTATAAGGACAAAAAGCACATTAGAGAGGAATGTATACAGCATGCTATCCTACAGGATAAGAATGAAAAACGAAAATACATGTTCATTTCAGGCATGCATCTATGTATATATAACTGGTCATTAATATAATAAATCAAAAAGTAATTGTCTTAGTTACTTTTCTCTCGTTGCTGGGACAAAATACCCGACACCCAAAGTTAGGGGAAGAAAGGTTTATTTGGCTCACAGTTTGTAGAGGTTTCAGTCCACAGTCAGCTGGGTCCAAGGCAGGGTGGCATGGCAGACAGGCAGAAGTCAGCAAGGTAGGCAAGGAATGCAAGCAAGCGATGCAAGCAAGCAGCTAACTAGCTTCTTTGTGTATTTTATATCTTATCCAGGCTACCTGTCTTTAGGGTGGGCAGTATTCCCACCCTTAATCCTAATACCCTTAATCTTAGCGTCACATCCTTGATCCCAGCAGAACCATGCCAAACCGATCAGTGGATTAATTTAGTAATCACACACTCTAGATCCAGCTATCTCTTACCACATGAGGCTTTAGGGGGACATCTAGACACAAACCATAACAGTAATCGTCCATGGAAGGTGAGGTAATAAACAGAGTAGGAGAGGGTAAGGAAAGGAGAAGGGCTTCTCTGAGAACATCTCTTTTAAATAGTTTTGAATCTATATTAATGTTTCACATGTTTAAAAACTGAAAACAAAGATGAGAAAAGCCCTAAAATGAAATACAAATAAAAGAACCAAACAGCATTATCCCCAGTAATAATTTTTCATCAGAAGAAAGAAAATTAATCGAAGTATCTTTCTTCACTCCATGGAATATATCCTAGTAGCATGAAGAACCACAAATCAGTTTTGAACTTTACTTGGTGAGTTTACTGCTTGCTGGTAGGTGAATTGGTATCGCAATTATAGAACTATTTTATGTATATCAGAATTGTTCCTGGGAACCAGGGTTTTTCCTGAAGAAATATAATCATGAAATATGGGACATTGTGGTTCAGAGTGAAAGTATTAGTATGAATTCAAGAATTTAAAAATGCACATATCTCTTAGGTCTTCCACAGAAAACCCAGATGGAATGGCGTCTGTGGGGCAGGGCTCTTGAAGAAACAGCTCACTCCAGGCCTCAACGGCACTAATCATTAGGGAGCCACGCATTAGCACCAAAATGACGAGACAAGGATGAAAGTAGAAGATTAAGCCAAGTAAAATAAACTAAGCACAGAAAGACAGTTCCACATGACCTCACTTGTATGTGGGATCTTGAAAAAGTTGAACTTACAGAGGTAGAGAACAGAACAATGGTCACCAAGAGCTAGAGGAAGTAGAGAGGAAGAGGATGGGAAGTTGCTACTCAGTGATTGTAAAGTTTCAGCTTGACAGAGGAATAACTTTTGAGATCTATTGCACAGCAATAACTACAGTGAGTAATAACTTATTGTGTATTTTTAAATTACTAAAATTAAATTTCAAACATATCACTGTAGAAAATACTGGCTTCAAACCCACTATGAAGTCCTAGCTGCTCTCAAACTCATGATCCTCCTGCCTCAGCCTCCTGAGTGCTGAGATTATAGGCATGTGCTACCACACCTGGCTCTTAATGCAGAAGGAAAGAAGGAGGAGGAAAGGGAGTAGAGTTGAAGAGGGGAAGAAGAAGAAGAGGAAGAAAAGTAGGCAAAGAACCATCGCACTGAGATACTTCATATTAGAATGGCTACTTCTGCCCAAAAAAAAAAAAAAAATTATAAGCTTTGTCAAGGATATGGAGAAACTGGAACTCTTGTACACTGTTGGTGGGAATGAAAATGAACCAGCTACTATGGAAAACAGTATCAAAGCTCCTTAAAAATAAAAAAGAGAATTATTATATGATCCAGTAGCAATTCTGCTTCTGGATATATATGTATCTAGAAGAACTAGAAGTAGGATTTTTAAGAGATATTTGTCATACCCTTGTTTGTAGCAGCATTATTTAAATAGCTGAAAGTGTCCACAGAGAGATGATATACAACACGTGATAGGTACATAAAACGGAGGATCATTCAGCCTTAAAAAGGAAATTCTGACACGTGCTACACCATGGATACACCTTGAGGACACTATAGTAAATGAACCAGTCACAAATGGCCAAATAGTACTGTATATGATTCCACTTACAGAAATTACCTAAAGTAGTCAAATTCATGAAAATATGCCCCTAATCCCACTTAAAAATGATTAATGAGGTAAAATTCATGTTATCTATATTTCAGTAAGTGTCCAGTCAATACCTGGTCTACTGATACACTAACTCAGTAACTCTCAAATCAATAAATATTTTACTGTGTGCCTTTAGCCCCAGTATGGCCCCCTGTGACCGATTCCACACTTACTGCCAAGCTCCAGCTTCTTTCTTGCAGTGGAGATGGCAGACTGGGCGGGGACTTGACAAGATTTGGAGGTAGAATGTCTTGATTCAGTCCTTTTGACCACATTTTCAGCTCTGGGCCAAGAAGGGCTTTCTACATTCTTAGTCCTGAGCTTCTGGCACTTGGGGCTGTCTTCTTGTAGTTTGTCAAACTGTGCAAATAGTTCTGGGGAAAGTGGTCTGAAGTTCTTTTCATTCCAGGATAGTTTCACAAAGAATGTCTTTTCATTTTTCAGATCCTTTGGTATCACTTCATCTGGTGCTAAAGCCACGACCTGAATTTAGGATGCACAGAGAAACAGGAAAAGATGAGGGCTAAACCAGCCACCGAGGACTCCATTAAAGCTATGATTGAAAACAACGCACACCCATACCGGTACCTGCAACATTACCTTTCCACACTAAACACAGCACAGCTACGAAAAAGTGAACGTTTACTTAATCATAAATAGTTTGAAGGATGTCAGTAAAATACACCCAGTAAATTATTCCCTTCATTTCATTTTTCAAATGGTTACTGGTCTGACCTCTTAATTCCTACTACCACCCTAGGTTATGTATCTTTTATCTCACACCTAGACAATTTCCAGACTTCCCCTAGATAATATCCATACTCTATGTTGTTTTCCTTTCCAGTTCACTCTATTCATAAGCTGGGGATTTAGCTTAGTGGTTAGAGTGCTTGCCTAGCAAGCTCAAGATCCTGAGTTCAATCCCCAGGACCAAAAAAAAACAAAACAAAAACAAAAACCAAAAAACACATGCTCCCCTACTCAGCAGTCAACATTGGCTCCCTATTATTAAGGTCAGATGATATAAAGTGACTTTTCAATTTCTTCTAAAGTCTGGCCCCTTCTCACCTATAGAATGCTCAACACTGCTCAGTAGCCTTGCACCACGAGGGGAGCCTGGTGTCCATAGCCCTGCTCATCCCTACCAGCATTCTCCTGTCTAAACACCCCTTGCCCTCTATCCTTCCAAAGCTAGCCAAACTGCTGCTTCAACTACTACATCTGCCATTCTCTCCTTCATTCATTTAACCCAGATGTAAGTACTATGTGTAGCCATGCCAGACTGAAGTCTCTGCTCCACCATTAAACCAACCACTTAATCACCACAGGACCACACTTCAATATCACAACCTAATCCCACTTTGAGAACCCGAAGAAGCTCCCGGAATAAAAACCAAATATTTAGTCTTCAAATCAGTGTCCCACTTCGGCCTATAAACCAGCAGTTCATTAGCTCCTGATTTTTTGTAAAATCCCAGAGCACAAATTTGCCAGTAGAACTGGCACTCTTTCTGCTGATTTACTCAAGGTGAAGTCCTCATTTAACAAAGCATATTCACACCCCCCCCATGCTTTATGCCTACCACAATCACAGCTAAATATAATTTCCCACTGAGACATGCTTGCTAATTCTTGCTCATCCCTCAGGTCATAACCCAAATGTCACTTCCTCAGGGAGGCTCCTAATACATGACATGTGCTCTCAATAATTATTTGTTTAGATGAAGCAAGCAGGCAGACAGAGATCACAGAAAGAATTAATTCCCCGGGGCTGGGGATTTGGCTCAGTGGTTAGAGTGTTTGCCTCACAAGCACAAGGCCCTGAGTTGGATCTCCAGCACCCAAAAAAAGAAAAAAAAAAAGAATTAATTCTCCATGGGGCAAATCAGAGCCAGCAATATTTCTAAGGTCATTCAGTTTAGGAGGCTACAGAAGTCAGCACCGAGATACAACCTGTGATCAAAGCACCACCTACCCGAACAGGGCCAATGATGGTCTCAACACTAACGCTGTCATCACAGGCAGGGTAGTCATACCAGAAAATCTCCTGTGCTCCAGGCTTCCGGCCCAAGAAATGCTGTTTGCAGGGAGCAACTTCGCAAAATCGAGTAAACCATTGTACTCGGGCACGTTTCCTGGAATGAGGTGCAGAATCTATAAGGATTAGATGAGAAGGAAAGGGTCAAGAAAATGTGACAATATTTTATTTAGCACCTCCTATGTGCCTAACTTTGTGCGAAGCCCTCAGTATGCATTATCTTCAGTCTCCATAATTACTGTTCAAGTTGATGTCATGGCTAACCCTCCTCCCCTGTAGAGGCAAAGAAATTAACTTTCAGGGACCCTTCTCAAGTGTCACAGGACCACCCAATGCCATGGCTATGTCCCACTTTGTAATTGTGTCTTTAGTAGATACAGGAATTACAAAAAGATGTGAAAGGAGCTACTCCAATCACAGGCCCAAAACAAACTATCAGTGGATAAATTCTGCAAATTAGTCAGTATAAAGAAGGCATCAAATTACAGAGGGAAAAAAAATCGCAGCAAGAATTAGACTAGCAACATCTTGCAACCACCAAGATGACTTCTGGGAAACATGCTGGCCGTCATCGGCTTTATTATTATACCATTAACATCACTGTATACCAAGCTAATGTCCATACACTCAATAATCATCATCGCCATGGTCCCTTTTTAACTCCCTAGAGAGAAGGAAGCCATCCAACAGAGCACCCATCACCCCGACTCCCAATCTGTACCCAGAAGCTCACTGCTGCTGATGTACTCCCCCTAGTGGACTGTAGTTTGATGAGGTTTCTCTCCATGTCGAATATCCCTGCTATCTTTGTAACATAAAACATCTTTTTCTACTCAGTTTATCTGGGTCTTCCTTTCACTTTTTATTTTGTGGTACTGGGAGTCAAACGTCAGGCGAGGCAAGCATTCTCCTACTGAGCTACACCCCAGCCCTTTGTTTTTATTCTGAGACGGGGCCACACTAAGTTGCCTGTGTTGGCGGGGAAGGAACTTGGGATGCAGCTTGCCATTCCTCTCCCACATACCTAGTTTCAAACTGCTCTCTTGCTTCTCAATCCTCCCTGTGGAGCACTGCCCTGTTCCCACCTCCAGTGTGCCCTGATCCTCTTTCACAGAGGCTTTTCACTCTTCTTGCCTACTGACCTCGGAGACACCTTTTCTTCCATCCTTTTCAACCTCATGCATGAGTCCCTCTGAGTAAAACAGCTAAACTGTTTTTATTTTCCCAACTAAACAGCAACTGATGCACCTTCCTAACCCAATTCACCTTCTCCTTTGCAAAGAAGTTGCACTTGACAAACTTAATACTTGCTTCCACAGGCCAAAATTAAAGGCTATATGTCTAGAACAGCACAAATCACCTATTGTTTTTCCTTCTCCCTTCTTCCCAAACTCATCCTTTCTCTCCATTCCCCAAATCCTGCTTTCACGGCCATTCTCACCCACTCCTACTAAAGACACCTTTAGAAAAGGTAAATTCCCACGTCCTCCAGTTCCATTTTACCCCATACTGCTCGGTGACTGAAGTTTTCTAGATGGTAAAGGGAACAGCTAGTGCTCGCAATCCCACCTCACAGGCTAAGAGGCCCCACATGCTGCTGTGAGCAGAGCAATCGGCAGCCTCCCTCTGTCTTCCTTCCCAATTGTTCCTAACAAGCAATGTTTTTCATTCCAGCCCCAAACTCACCGTCTTCAAACAATTCAATCAATTTTGCAACATAGGGGTTTTCATCATCTTCCCCTTCAATCAATACAAACTGTCCAACTCTGATGTGAGTCTGAGTTGAACAACCTTCTCTTTTCACAGATATTTCTCTAGGAAGTAACAGAGAAACTTGTTAGGAAATCTCTTAGGGCAAAAAAAGCTCTTCAGACCCTCTGGAACCAAAAAGCGTTCCTTAACCAGAAATTCCCTCCATAGTTGCTCAACACTAACTCTCCTTCTGGGAAACCAACATACTAAGGTATGTGTAAGAGTAGACAAAATGGGTCAAATGAATTGTTTTTGCACAAATGATTAATCTAGAGGGCTTAATACAAACCCTAACTTCTCTCAGTTTTTGACAAAGAATAAAGATTTTCTCAGGCTGGAAAGATGCCCAATGCTATTATCAAAATTGTACAGCTAGGAAGGACACAGCAGCAACATCCCTCATCTTATTAGCATGAAGAGGTACGCACAGCTCAGCTTAAATAGGTATATTATTGTACATATCAAAATTCATTAACCCATATGACTTCGCCTCCATCATTATTTATACATAAGCTTTTGTCAGTTAAAATCCTTCTTTATAATCAATGTGTATCTACCCCGCCTGGGTCTTCAATCTAGGAGTAACTAGAAGAGACCAGACACCAAGTAATGAACAGTTTAGTTGAGAAGCAATTTTGCCAGGCCATACAAAGGGCCCCATCACTCACTCATAGGTTTGATGGTGCAATTTTCGATCCAGCAAAGGCCTGCCAACCCATGAATATGTTTGTCTGGTCTTCTGCCTTGTGTTGTAGGATGACATGGCTCCTGTGGAAAAGTCCTAACTCTGAGTTAGACAATACTCTTGGATTCTAAGACATAGTCCTGCCTTCCAGAAGTTCAGTCTTTTTTTTCCCCTGCTGCCCCTGCCTTACCCTCACACATTTTAGACTTTAATGACATTTTCTTCAGGGAAAAAGTCAGGCTTGATGAAGATTAAACACCGGCAATTTAGTATCATCTATGTACATCTTGTACTATGTCTTATTTCATCTTGTACAGAGAAATAATACATAAGAAAATAAACCGTAAATGTTTGGAAGTTCTTACCAGGAAACAGGCACAATAGACATGAAATATCTAATAATGTGAAATGTATAAAAGGCCTGATACTTTATGTCTGAGAGAGCTTTTATGGCTGGTGGCTTATTACAATAAGCCAGGCTTTCCAGCCACTGAATGAGAGGTAGACTAGGCCTCAATTTTGGTGCTCACAAAGTAGAGATAACAGAATCTTCAACCAATATTATCAAGCACATATTCTGTGTCTGGCACTATTTTAGGATTACTAATGTTTAAGTGAGAAAATGCAAAATGATAAATCCACCCCCGAATCCCTTGCATTCATCTGTAAGGGACAGCAATTTTTATTGCTTTTTGAATATAACTTAAGATTATGGAACTCATAATTTGTGCAAAATGTTCCACTCAATTTTAGGAAATCCATAAACTTTCTAAAGTTCACCTACTGTCCTCTATTATAATTAAAAACTGTCGCAGAGACCCTTAGGAAAGCATGCTCTCACACTGGAAACTCTACTGGCACTCACGAACCATCTAATACAGCAGAGGAGAGGATACTATTATTCCTATTTTACTGACAACTGAAATCAGATCTAATCCTTGTAGTTTCACAAGTAGAATCTTGCATCTCATTTTTCTAAGTCCAGTGCTTTTCCTTAACTATCGCAACACAAGGTCCTTCTGTTCAAGGCGGAAAAGTAGAAAGGGTGCCATTGCACTTCTCTACTGGAAAGGCTGATAGGAATCCAGCAGTTAAAAACAAATTATTGAGTCGGGCGTGGTGACGCCCACCTATAATCCCAGCACTAGGGAGGCTGAGACAGGAGAATCGCCGTAAGTTCGAGGCCAGCCTGGGCTACTTAGTGAATTTAAGACAAATCTGAACTACACAGTGAGGCCCTGTCTCAAAAACAAACAAACCAACTCGAAATTAATAAATAAATAGATAGAGCACATCATCCGGAGAAAAGAAGACCTAGGTAGAAGTTTGGGCACAAAAAATGTGGTAATAAGATCTGCTCCGCCTTCCCTGTACAGCTTGCTACGCTATGGCTCAGGAGAAAATGATGTGAGTGCTTTTCGAAGGCTATGCCGATGGAAGAAACCATTCCTGAGCGTGTCGGCGTGCCGAGTTCACAATGCTCACGCCCCCCGGCTGCAGGCTTGCAGCACACCCACTGCAAACTCTCCAGTGCCTGGCTAAGCGAGAAGGCTTTTAGGAACCGCGAGGTGGAAAAGACCGCCCCCAACGGGCTTAGCGCGCTGCCAGGCACAGAACAGGCGCTCGGTGTAATTCTGCGGAAGGCAGCAAAGAACGAGTTTGACGAGAAGACGTTCTCAGTTCCAGAGGCTCGGATCCCCCTCCAACCCCGCGGGCCGCCACACTCACCGGAGGCCCAAGCTTCCGTGGGCTGGTCGGAGGCTCTCCGCTTCCCACCTCCCTGTTTCGGGATCTGTGGGGGTTGCTTCAACTCCAACCAACCCGAGCCAGACTTTTCCCTTAACAACCACCAGTCGCTCGCCGTAGCCAAAGCTGGTGCACGCCTAGCACTCCAAAGTGAGTGAAAGGAAAATTTCGCGCCAATGGCATGGCCCCGCCCCCAAGCTATCTACGCGTGGCGTCACCAACCAGGGCCCGCCCCGCCCACTGGGAGGCGCGTGACGTACTTCCGCCGACACCGGCGGTAATACGATTCGACGCGCCCGGTTCCCGGAAGTTGTCTGAGCTGAGTTTTCCGCTTCCGCGATGGTTGCTCGGCCGATTTAGAGAGATTTCCTCCACCTTTCTCCATCCTTTTCGGTGTGTTTTATTGACCTGGAGCTGACGCAGAAAAGGATCCGACGGAAATACGTAGAACTAAAGGAGTTCCAGAATGGCCAACCGTACTGTGAAGGATGCGCATAGCATCCATGGCACCAACCCCCAGTATTTAGTGGAGAAGATCATTCGGACGCGAATCTATGAGTCCAAGTACTGGAAAGAAGAATGCTTTGGACTTACGGGTGAGCGAGAGCGCGCGGACTGCCTCGGCCTCCTGTGGCCTTTCTCCTGACTCGACGCGGGTAGGACCGACCCACCCTTGGGGTGGCATTGGAGGGAAGTACATCAGTCATCAAAAGCAATTTAAGTGCCTACTGTGTGCCTAGACTTGTGTTGCGTATTGAGGTCACAGATGAATCCGAGTCTTTATTTTGAGGAGTGTCTCAGATTGACTCCTTGGCAGAGACGTCTGAAGGTTTTAAAGGAAGTCACCATGCCTGAAATCAAATTCTTACTATCCTTAGTCTAGATCACTTCCAGTATTTCCACATGTGAGTCCTAATAGAAGTTTTTGAGGGAAGCCTTGTAGACGAGTCGTACGATCTTTGTTCGAATTCGAGCATAAATCCATGTCTTGTAACCCTGGCTATGGACCTGAGCAAGTAAGGCACTTAACCATCCTTTAGACCCCATTTTTCTTGCCTAGAAGTAAGGACAATGTTAGAACTTCTGGTTTGTTGTAAAGATTAAGTCAGTAATAGTAAATGCTTAGCAGAGTACTTTCCCTTTATACTAGGTGCTATCATTATTATTAATGTTATTAATGCACACTTGTTTCCCTAATATTAAACTCTTGATGTCTGTTAAGGAACTCCAAATCTTGAACTGTTCCATTTCTGTCCAAAAAAAAGCTCTTACTTGTTTTTGGTTTTTTTAGCTGAACTTGTAGTTGATAAAGCCATGGAGTTAAGGTTTGTGGGTGGTGTCTACGGTGGAAATATAAAACCAACTCCCTTTCTGTGTTTGACCTTGAAGATGCTTCAGATTCAACCTGAGAAGGATATCATTGTGGAATTTATAAAAAATGAAGATTTCAAGTAAGTGCATGTTGGCTAGCTATTATAAAAGCTTTAATTTAATCTAGGCGTGGTGGCCTGTACCTGTAATCCCAGCACTCAGGAGGCTGAAGCAGGAGGATTGCCATGAGTTCAAGGCCAGCCTGGACTGCATGGCAAGACCCTGTCCAAAAGAAAAAAAAAAAAAAAAACCCAAACCAAAAGTGCCTTCAATTTAGTGATTCAGTATTGGGCTTTGGTTTAGAGCTGTGAACACAGTGTTATCTCATCTCCAGAGTTGCATTTAAGGTTTTCGTTCTTTAGCATTTGAACTTACGTTTGTTCTGATTGTATTAACCTTCTACTTTGCTTTCTCAGTCTTAGTAATTTTTCAACTAAAAAAGTATTTAACAGATTGAATATTCAGGAAATCAGCATGTAATATGTTGGTAGGCACTAGATAGGGAAAGTAACACAAGGTGGTAGTTATGCCGTGCTGTGTCTGGATTCATTTGTAGAATTTGTTATTCACTAACTGTCACCTTGGCGAAATCCTTAATTTTCAGAGCTTTAATTTCTTTATCTGTAAAATGGGGATAATACAAATTCATAGGACTTACAAGCAGAGTTAAAGAAGATAGTACATGTATACTAACACAGTGCCTGTTGCATGGTAAACACCTAAAGAATTTTTGCTTTTTTATTATTATCCATTCTCAAGAAGCTCACAGACAAATATAAGAGACATATGGTAATGGTTTCACCATATGCCATGTTATGTTCCAAGGGCTTTACATACTGTACTTCACTTTCACATCAACATCATAAAATTAATATCCCTATTTTAGAAGGAAACTGAGGCACCAAGAGATTTAAGTAATTTGCCCATGGTCAAACAGCTAGGAAGTGGCAAATGTTATATGCTGTGCTTAGCACTTTTCTTGCATTGCTTATTGAATACAGCAAGCCAGTAAAGTAAGTAGCATTATCTTTGTCTTTCAAAGATTGAGAAAATGAGTAACTTGCCCCACAGAATTGGTAAATTATGGAATCAAAATTTTAACCCAGATAACTAATTTTTTCCAGAACCTATGTTTATGGCTATGTTCCTGACCTGGTATTACTGAATACATTTTATACCTTTTATTAACTCCAGCATCTCCTTTGGTTCTTAGAATATGCCTGTGAAGTAGCTAGATTTTATCCTAGTTTTACAGATGGTATATCTGAAAGTTGAGCAACATATATCAAGTTTCCATAGCCAGTAGTTCATAGAATTGAAACAAACTCGAGTCTTCATATTTTAGCCATCTTGTGCTCTATGCTGCCTCCAAACTCCAGCTTTCTGGTCTGCCAAAGAGAAGAAAGAACGCATTTATCTTCCACTGTCATGAAAGAAGCCAGTTGTGAAACTCAGGAATTTCTGAAGATGACCTGTTGTTTTCTGTGTCATCTGCCAGGTATGTTCGCATGTTGGGTGCGCTTTACATGAGGCTGACAGGCACTGCAATTGATTGCTACAAGTACTTGGAACCTTTGTATAATGACTATCGAAAAATCAAGAGCCAGAACCGAAACGGGGGTGAGTACCTTGCCAAGCCTGTTATCACAAGCCAGTTTTCATGTCATCAGTGTCTACAAGTCACTTTGCATGTATTTTATCTTCACAGTTCTGTTAGCCTCTTCTGTAGAACCGTGCTCCACAATGCCATGTATAGATTAAGTGTGCTCTTACTTATCTAGCAACAGCACTGAAAAATAGTAAGCATATATAAGGGGGCAGCTCTATCCCTTTTACAAAGAGAGACTTTCTGTAAGGAAGTCTTATTCAGAAGAGTCTGAGTAATGCATCAAAACCTTTTGTCACCTGGTGTCATAACAAAAAGACTAAAATTTGCCTTTCTCC
The DNA here is from genome assembly GCA_004026905.1 of Hystrix cristata. Taxonomy (NCBI): domain Eukaryota; kingdom Metazoa; phylum Chordata; class Mammalia; order Rodentia; family Hystricidae; genus Hystrix; species Hystrix cristata. The sequence continues at coordinate 50,796 of PVJO010003251.1, read as the reverse complement.
TCTATGTGTGTCATTCACAGGAGTCTAGTAAGTTGGTGCATGTTGAGTATTGCTTATCCAATATACTTTGGGACCAGAATGTTTCAGATTTAAGAGTTTTTTGGGGTTTTAGAATATTTTTGTAAACTTTACTGGTTAAACATCCCTAACCCAAAAATCTGAAATGCTCCAAAATCTGAAACTTTTCTCTTTTTGCAGCACTGGGGATTGAACCTAGGACCTTATACATGCTAGGCAAGCACTCTCCCAACCTTTCTTTTTTTTTTTTTTTACTTTTAATTTTTATTTTGAGACTGGGTCTCACTAAAGTTGCCTAAGTTGGCCTCAAACTTCAAATCCTCCTGTCTCAGCCTGCTAAGAAAGTGGGATTATAGGCATATGCCACCATGCTCAGCTAAAAACCCAGAATATTTGAGTGTCATAAGCATGTTGAAAAGGTTTCAGATGTTGCATTCTGGGAGGCTAAAGCAGCAGGATTACAAGTTCTGGGTGGTTTAGAGACTCAGTGAGACCCTGTCTCAAAATTAAAAAAAAAAGAAAAATTAAAAGGCTGGGGATAAAGTTCAGTTTAAAGGTCTTAGGTAAAATCCCCAGTATCATATACCAACACAAAAGTTTCCGATTTTGGAACATTTCAGATTTCCCATTTATTCACTTAATACATATTAAGTGCTAATGATATACCAGGTGCTATACTATGTATTGGAAATAACATGGTGAACAGCTGGACATAGTCATGATCATGATGAAATGAGTTACTGATGATATGATGTTAAACTGAGACAGAATTTTTCAACCAATTAACATTTTGGGCCAGATAATTCTTTGCTGTGGGGCTTTTCCTGGGCATTATAGAATGTTTAGTAGCATCCGTGGCCACTACCTCTAAATACAAGTAACACTTTCTGTTGGTAAGGCAATATAACCGTGGGAAATTATCTGTGATTGAGAACCACTAAAGTAAGATAATGTATGCTATGGAAGTTCCAAAAAGCTGTTACTGCATGTGCCATGGAAGATACATATTCTATATTCAGAAACATGCATTCATATGAGATATTACACAGGAGTTACATGATGTTAAAATTAATGCGAATTCATACAAAATTTTATTTATAAAGTTATTAAAATTAACTTGAGTTATGTGATCTATTCAAGATCATCCCTATATATTTGAGAACTGTTCGTGCTTTCTTTTGTGTTTGTTTCTCCTGCTTATTGGGACAGCTTCATTCATTCTTTAATCTGTTGCTTCTAAAGAGAACTGGTACATAGATGACCTCATAAAAAGGCTTGTAATTCTTTTTATTTTTTTTGTTATCTAAATATTTCCAGGTTGCTTGAGCTAATGACTATTTCTTTCAGAGTTTGAACTGATGCACGTGGATGAGTTTATTGATGAATTGCTGCACAGTGAGAGAGTCTGTGACATCATTCTGCCCCGGCTACAGGTAAGACACAAAGGTCTGTTATGGGAGTTACCAGGATAGGCAAGTAGACAAACAAATACATAATTGAAACACAGAAGCTCTGGATCATATATGGGTCCTTTTGGTAAGCAGTCTTCATATCTATGAAAAAGAGGGTAGGGAGTGAGAAGAAAGTGAAATAATTCAAGGGTGGAGCTTAAAAAGTAAATAGTTTACATAGGAAAGTTTTCATCATAGGATATTATATCAAGAATATTGTAGCTTGAGTAGTGGATTTTAAACTTTATGAGTCATATTTTTCATATTGATCATATAAAGCCAGGCTGTTGAACAGAGAAACAGGACCAGGAGTGAGAAACAGTCCTTGGTCCCTTAAACTTCCCCTTTATCAACATTCTTCCTGTTAACTGATTGTCCCTTAAGCACCCTTCAAGATTGTACTTTTTTAAAAACTACTGTTGGGAAATGCAAAGGGAAAGTAGATTCAGTAGGTAGCTTCAAAGAGAAGGGAAGTGGGCTTACAGTGAAGTGATAACTGAATAGGAAATTAGAAAACCTAAGTTGTAGGACCTGGTCCTAGTTTCCCCTCTATGAAATGAGATCAGACTAACCAAATGGTCTTTTTAAAAATTTATTATTATTGTTAATTTTTTTATTTTTTATTTTTACCATTAACTAAAGTACCTTATTTGTTCTTTTTTCTTTTTAGGTAAAATTGACATACAGTGAAATATATAAATCTTAGGTACATTCTCAGTTTCGATAGATGCTATAAACTCCAAATCTTTAAAAAATTTTTTATTAATATAATTTATTAGTACATGTTTGCAATACATAATGGCTACTACTTTGAGCACCTCTTGTAATTATAGAGGCCAAAGGTAACTTGTATTAATCTCATGATGTCTCAGTAAATTTAGTATTAGTTATATGTTTTGTTTTTTTTTTTTCCTTGAGTGTATATACATTTGTTGGTGGACTCTGTATATATTATATATATTATGTGTGTGTGTGTGTATATATATATGTGTGTGTGTGTGTATGTACGTGTATATACATATATATGTGTGTATATATGTATGTGTATATACATGTATGTGTATATATATATATACACATACACACATGTATATATTATATTTATATATGTATAAATTTGTTAAGTTTTAGCATATCTTTACACCTCTGAAACCATCAGTACAATCAAAATAGTGAATCCCCCCTCTCCTTCTCCCTAAGCAACCACCTGTGTGCTGTCACAGCAGATTAGTTTGCATTTTAGAATTATATGCTACATACTCATTTTTGTTTGTCCTTTTTCACTTGGCATAACTATTGTGAGATTCATCCATGTTGCTGCATGTATCACCAGTTTGCTACATTTTATTGCTTAGTACACCATTGTTTGGATATCCCACAGTTGTGAAACCTTGCATCTGTTACGCATTATTTTAGAATATAAGAACATTGTGCATACACAGAAGAATACACTTTAATATGACTAATTATGTGAATTTCACCTCAATACTTAAAAAAAAGACAAAGTGATCAGAAAAACTTCAAAGAAAAAAAAAGGAAGGAAGGAAGGAAAGAAAAGAATAACAGTAGAGGCCATAATTCATATGTCTTGTGGTTGAGTGGCTTGAACCACAGGTGGTAGGTGCATGACTGTCCCATCGGGTGGCTTTTTATTAATTTTGTTAGTAAAAAGACTGATAAAAGTAATTAGATCCTTTTGCACCACCAGTGGTACAAGCTGCCAGATGGGACAGTCATGCATGTTCCAGTGGTGGTTCAAGCTGGTGGGAATGTGTTAAAGTTGGGAATTGAATGCAGATATCTGATAAATGAGTGAGATGAACTTGCTTGACGCACCCAGCCATCTAGATAAATGTCATTGGTAGACGGGTGCTCATACTTAAATGTGGCATTATCAGCTTCCTCCGCACTGACCCAGCACTAATCCTGTAAGTAAAAATATGGAACATGGATGTGGTATCTCTCTCCTGTTTCATATTAACTACTGTACAGAACATAGTGAAGAGGATAAAATTAAAAATCTGAAAACCCGATTTTAGGGCTCAGTTTTCCCACTATCTCATTGTGGGTTACACTAACTATTATTATCTTTAGCCGTTGTTATTTTTAGAGATAATTGCAAAAATTAGGAAAACTTACTTGTACCCTCAGGTTGTAGCTAATGATTCCAAAGCCCAGTGAGCTCAAAGCAAGTCTGTTACTGTAAGTAGTGTGGCTGCATGTAATCTAGAAGGAAAGACCACAAAACAAGAATCTGTTAGTGTTTCTCAAGCCTTATTGAGGAAAGAGAAATTGAAATCCGTCTGATAAATGTTATCTTATTACCAAGAGCTGTGCTCCGGCATGGGGCTCTACATGTCATTAGACTACCTTTTACTGGACATGGTGGCACATACCTATAATCCAAGTGTTCTGGAAGGCTGAGACAGGATCATGAGTTCAAGCCCAGCATATAACAATTTAGTGAGACTCTTGTCTCCAAAAAAAAAAAAAATAGTAATAATGTTTTTTAAAAGGACTGGGATCCCCAGCACCAAAAACAATAAATAAAAGGACTGGGAATGCAGGTCAGTGTGGAAGCCCAACGTTCAATCTCCAGTACTGCTGGGGAAAAAAAGAAAAGACTGTTTACCCTGATTCTGTTCTTGGCAACCAACCTACAGATCATCAGTTTAGCTCTCCCCACCCCTACTCCCACCACACTGGGAATTGAACCCAGGGTCTTTGTACTGAGTTACATCCCCAGCCTTTCTTTTTTCTTTTTTTTTCAGACAGAGTCTCACTAATGTTGCCCAAACTGGGTTCAAAATTGCAATCCTGCCTCAGTCTCCCCAAGTGCTGGGATCATAGGCAAGCACCACCAGGCCCAGTACAGTTTAGCCTATGGATGTGCCTTGACATTGGCAAGGAGTTGCTTTGGAATGTATTTTCATTCCATCAAGCACAAATACTAAGAAGTTGGCTGGGAATAATATTTGAGCACCCTGAGCTGCATGGAGAGGCTGTGGCCACCCACAGAGCTGGGCAAGGCACTATGAACAAAGGGGAGCAGTTGGTAAACGTTGGTTTGAAGGACGACAGCATTTGCAGTGTTTAAGCTGGGAATGGGCAAAGAGATGTTCTCCTTCTGCCACAGTTGTTTAGATTTTGGTCCCCTCTCAATATTTAGCTCAAATCTTTCACACAACAAATGAGTAAGGGGCCATAAAGACTGGTGGAAAGGAACCATTTAATTGCAAACCAAGACTATCTTCCATCTAAGTTTTCCAAAAGTACTTGTGGAGCAGTTAAAGCCATGTTGAGGAAGAAGGTAAACCGGATCATACAGTATGCACAAAATAAAAATTTAGACTCTGACTCTGAAATGTTCTAAAAGCCCCAGAATCACCTGATTAAGTTCAGCATAAGCCAGATAAGAAACTACTGCTACAATTTGACTTTCAAGTACCAAAATATTCTGCCAAATGGCTAGATAGTTGGAAGAACAAGTCGTGTCTCAGATTGTACACAAGGAATTTTGGAGCAGAGAAAATACAGGCTCTGGGCTTTCTGTGTTACAAGATTCAGGTGCCACTTTTTGCTGTGACAGTGTATTGTGGCCTCATAGTTACAACAGGCACAGAAAAGAGAACAGGCTATGTTTAGATATAGAACCTAACATCAAGACCCAGAATCCACGTTACAGCAGAGAGGAACTGAATTCAGTGACTTGATGAGGTAGAACAACTAAACACAAAGCTCCAACAGCAAATCCAGGAAGTTTTTGAAGAGTTAGCACACTAAGTGCAGGAAAAAGATTCTTTGACATCAGAATTCCATGTCAGTCAGGTTGCCACTGGACAGCTTCTAGAACTACTCCGAGTTATCGCGCCTGCAAGTAGGAGGAACAGGAATGAAGTCACATCTACCCATAAACAACTGAACTAAATTTAAACGTACCTCATATGCGCTACCCCCTCACTGGTCTGGCAAGCATGCAGACTTTGGAGAACTTAAAGGAAGTTATGGACCTTTTATTCGTGGTCATTAACCTGGCAACACATAAGGCAGTATTTAACAACTTTTTCTAGTAAAGAAGATCATTATACTCTCGGCTTTGGGAATCTTTTTCCCATCATTACTGACGTCCCTCCTTATCTTTTACCAAGTGTGACTACTGAGTACACTGTTACAGTGTGATTTTATGAAATGTACTTTAACTGATCTGTCAAAACAATAGAAGATTAACAAACTCCTGTTATTCTGAACTATGAAAGACAATTTTTAAGAGGGAAATGGAATTCATAGTATCACTTCTTACTTATTATGAGCAGTATTTTAGTGCTCACTTTGGCAGCACGTATATAAGCAGTCTTTTAGTGTAAAATCTTATGTTAAAAAAAAAAAAAGAAGTAATAAGCTCAGACTTTCCTGAGTTTGATAAGTATTCTCTGTGTGCTATTGGATACTGTCCTGAATCCCAAACTCCCATGGTCCTGTTACATACCTCATTTCTTCTAACCTTTATAGAATTTTGATGAAGGATAAATGAGAGCTAAGTAGCATATACATGATTTTCATTATTCTGCAGCCGCCTGTCCAGGCCACCCACCCAACATTCTTTATATCCTTGGGTCAAGAAAATGGTGAGTGGTCTTACAACCCAGTCGTTCTATCTGGCTGGGTCCCTTCTCTTAGAACTGCCGGGTAACCCAATCTCAGCCATAAACTAATTGACCTTTGGATTTTCTGTGGATCTTAGAGTATAAGATCATAGGAAATAGAACCAACTGAAAATGAATTCCTTCCCTTCAGCTTTGTGTTTATGTTTGTAGTAGAAATTAAGAGAGTACACAGATTCCAAGTTTAGTAAACTCCTTAGGAAAATGTAAATTGTCTTTGAAATGAAATTACTATAGCTGTTGCTCCATGGCTTCTCTGTCTATGTCAGAAGCCCACTGTTAGGGCCTCAGGACATGGAGGAGGTGGCAGTGACCTGTAACTTTCATTATGTTCCCTATAGAAACGCTATGTGCTAGAAGAAGCTGAGCAGTTGGAGCCTCGAGTTAGTGCTCTAGAAGAAGACATGGACGATGTAGAGTCTAGTGAAGAGGAGGAGGAGGAAGATGAGAAGGTAAGGCACCTAAGAATTTTAAAGGTTTAGGAGGGGTGGGAATGATCCTTGTTTTTGTTTTCAGGCTTTAATTTTTAATTTTCTTTAAAAAAATATTTTCCTATTAAAAGTATGGCCTTTAGAGTCAAATATCCCTTGATTCATATCTTAATGCTGCCATTTACAAGTGTTATAATCTTAATGTTTTAAAGTAAGGATAATAATTTCTCTCAAGACTACTGTGTCAAATAAGCCTTCCTTTCCCTTTTTATTCCATTGAGGCTGTAAGCCTATTGGCCACTACTACCAAGGCAGTGGCGTAATCCAGTTATTACCCTCATGATCCAGTCAGTCCTGAAAGCCCCACCTATGAGTGCATGGCACTTTGAGTGGACATCTAGCTATAAGCTATAACACTGTGAAGTAGGGATCTAATTTTACCTGATATAGATAACTGACAATCTGTTTTTTTCAAAACCTCCATTCTTGTGCTGGGGGTATGGCTCAGTGATAGTGCTAGCCACTGAGTTTGGTATCCAGCACCATATAAAACTAAACAAAACAACCCTATTCTTTTCCTACTTGCCTATTTTGTTGTATTTCAGCATTGTGTATGTGTGTGGGTCTCTTTCTGGTATCACTGTCCTGGCCATTTTGTATGAATACCACACTGTCCTATTATATAGCTTCATAAGAAGTCTGGATTTCTAGTAGAGCAAGAGCTATTCTACGTAAATAATAGAATCTACTTGTGAAGTTTAAAAGAAACCTGCTAGTATTTTGATTAAAATTGCACGGAATCTATAAACAAACTTTGGGGGAAAATGAAAATGACATTTTTATAATACCCGTGAAGATGGTATATCTTTTTCAGTTATTTAGTTCTTTAAAGGTTTATAGCTATTTGGGGATTATAGAAAAAAAGGTGTGTAGAAATTTTACATGTAAACTTTTACATTTTCTTGTGCGTCTTCTAGGTTTATTCCTAAATCCCTTTCAGTTTATGTTACTATTGTAAAGGAAGACTTTTTAAAAAGGTATTTGTTGCTAATGTGTAGATACGTAGTTTGTGAATTGACTGAACTTTGTAGATTTGAGGGGAGAGTGTAGGTAAAACAATCTTTGTCTGGAATAATACATTTCCAATCTTTCTAACCTTTATGCTTTCCATTTCTTTATTGTCGTGGACTTTCAGTATAATGTTGAAATGGTGGCCAAAAAAATCTTTATTTTGTTCCTGGTTTTAAAGTGAGTACTTCTGATAGTTCCTTGTTAAGAACTACATTTGTGAACCAGGTATGATGGCACACACCTGTAATCTCAGCACTGCCTGTAATCCCAGCACTTGGGAGGCTGAGGCAGGAGAATCGCAGAGAGTTAAAGGCCAGTTTAGGCTACATAGTGAGTTCAAGCCCAGCTTGGAATAGAGAGACCCTGTCTCAAAAAAAAAAAGTTCCTGTTGATTTCCTGTTAACTCACTTTATCAGGATAAGAGAATTATTTTCTTTTCCTGGTTTGCTATGAGTTTATGTCATGAATGAGAATAGTTTGTTACATTCTTTTCTTGCCATGTACTAAGATTATCATACAGTTATTTTCCTTTATCTGTTAACAAGATAAATATTATACACTTGTTAATGTTAATTTACCTTTCAGTTTTTGTTATAAACTGAATTTTGATCATGGCTTATTTTTTATAAACTGCTGAATTAGGTTCTCTAATATGATATTCATATTTTTGCTTATTAGTGACGGTAACTTTGGTTTCACTCATGGTGTCCTTCTGTTTTGTTATCAAAATTATATTGGTGCACAGGATTAGTCAGGGATTAGTCCCTCTTTTATAATTCTCTAAAAGAATTTACCAAAGAGCAAAATTATTTCTGGTAAAATTTATTCAGAAACTATGCCTGGTAGTTGTTTATGGAAAGACTCAATTACTGCATCCACATCATAGGAAAATACAGACTTTTTGTTCCTAAATGAATCAGATTTGCTGTATTTTGTTTTAGGAATTTGTCCATTTTTATAGACAGCATCTAGTCTGACAGTCTACTTACTTTGACATTAGGACACTTAGATTTATTACAAGTATATGCTTTTTCCTGTTTATCCTCCTTCTTCCAGTCTTACATTGTTTGGTATTTGTTTGGTTTTTTTCCTATTCTGTTTTTTTATGCCTTATTGGGATTTACATATTCACATGTAAGGGATTACTCTTGAAGTTTTACATGAATACTTAAAATTCTTTTTATTTTTTTTTTGGTGCTAGGAATCAAACTCAGGGCCTTGGGAGGCTGAGGCAGGAGAATCGCAGAGGCACCCACTCTAACCACTGAGCTAAATCCCCAGCCCTGTTATTTTGTTTTTTGAGATGGGGTTTCACTATAAAGTTCAAACTGGCCTTGAACTATGTAGCCCAGGTTGGCCTTGAACTCACAGCAATCCTCCTGCCTCTGCCTCCCAAGTGCTAGGATTACAGGCATATGCCACACACCCAGCATGAATACTTAAAATTCTGAAATTAAATCTGTCCCTTCCCCCCCAAAATGTGAGGATCATCAGATAGTTTATAACTATCAACATCAAACCAGTTCACAGGTTTTTCTTGTCCAGCATATAATTCTTAGTAGCCCCCAAGTTTACACATTTTTTAACAGGCTGTGTATGTCAGTGTCTATACATGTTTTATTTGTATGAATTTACTATTTTCATCCCTTCTGCATCTCTGATCATCTTCTCTGTTACCATCTTCCTTTCTCCATATTTTTAAGAATTTCCCTTAGTGCAGCTCTCTTAGTAAGTTCTGTTTAATCTATAAATGACTTTATTTCACTCTCATTCTTAGAAGATATTTTCGGCAAGTACACAGTTCTGTCACTGTGAGGAGCTTGCGTTCACCCCAATTATTGTTTGTTTGATCTGACCTGTGATTTCCCCCCCACCCAGCTGCTTTAAAATCTTCTCTTTTACCTCGTTATTTTGCAGTTTTATTCTAAAACTTGACTTTTCTTATTTACCTACCTTTGGGAATTCATTCTGTTTCCGAGATGTTTTTCATCAGTTTTCACCTCTGCAGTCTCTTCATTCTGTCTTTGCCTGCCTGTCTTTCTCAGATGCATATAAACTTCTATTCCATCCGGCTTGTCTGTGTTTCTTTACTTTTTAAAATCTTATTTCTCTGTCCTATATCCTGAGTACTCAGGCTTCTCTTTAGGTCACTTGCTCTTTCCTCTTATGTCTCGTCAGCTCTTTCATCTATTTTGAATTGTCTCTGTTTACCAGTTAGGCTTTTGTTTTCTAGATATTCCTTTGTTAAAATACATCTGTTGTTTCTAAATCTCTCTTGTTGATTGCTCTCCTCTGTGAGCGTGTATTTAATTTGACAATTTCATACATAGCTCAGACTTTTTACCTGACAATACAGTATCCGTCCTCAAGGTGTATACTTCTATTGGTCACTACTGCTGTACCTCACCATGTCTTCCCTTCTCATGTGACTGGTGCTGTTCATTGATTGAACTTGACTAATGAAGATGGAAAGTGCTCCTCCTAAAACAATTTGCAATTGTGTTTCACTTAGTAGTGGGCATACATTCTGAAATGTGGGAATATCAGCACAGTGTTCTCAGGCAAACCTAGATGGTATGGATCTGTCACTCCACGTGGCCTTTTGATGAATTCAAGAGGCAACAGTAAACACGAGATACATAAGGCATCTGCCAGCATAACACAACATAGTGTTTTACAATAGAGCTTTTTAAATAAAAACTTAAAAGGAGCACATTTTAAAATAACGGTAAAAAACACAGTATTACATTTTGTGTAGAACCGTAGGCATTTAGTTTTGTATTACTGGCAGCACGGTAAATTTATTTACCCCAACATCACTGTAACCCTGTAATACCTTGCACTACCGCTGTGATGTCACTGGGCGACAGGAATCTTTCAGCTCCTTTGTAACGTGTGGGATCACCATCATATATGCAATCTGTGCATGCCAGAAACAACATACGCCTATTTCTGTTTCTGCAAATAGCAAGAGACACCATGACTGGGGCCTCCTCAGCTTTCTGAGTGCTAGACCCCTTTCTTGCACTGATAATTATGCAAAGCTCATTTTTTCCTAAAGTGTCATTGTAATGCTAGCCTTTATTTTCAAGCAACTCTACTCTCCTAGATTCCTGCTGCTCTAGCCCCAGTACCTCATTGTACCAGGTTATATATCCTGTATAGATTTTCAGTTTGTATTTTTCGGATTTTCTCCCTGCGATGTTACTTAACATTCATGTGTCCCTTCAATTTCCTACGAACTGTTAGATCTACAGGCTTAATCAGATTTGGGGGATTTTTATCTCACTTTGGAGTATAGTATCACTGTTTAATAGCAGTGGTATGTATATCCCCTGGGGTGTGGAAGGTCTTTCTGTCTCACTTTTTGTAATGTTCGGATCCACTGATAAACACTGACTAGCTCCATCAGGTTTTGTAAAATGGTGATATGTTCTAGTTCTTTCATTTCCTCATCATTTTCACCTGGAATATACCTATAAAAACAAACATTCCAAAACCAGGCATGGTGGTGCATGCCTGTAATCCCAGCACTCAGGAGGCTGAGGCAGGAGGTTCACTGCAAGTTTGAGACCAGCCTGGGCTACATAGTGAGTTCAAGGTTACTTTGAACTACATGGACCACATCTCATAAACCAAATCAGCATTTAGCTTTTCACAGGTACAGTTTATATAGGGAAGGCAAGGTACTTATTTTCCTTTACCAGCCTCAAAATAGTAAGTTGGTTCTATAGTATCCTCCCAAAGTGATGTTCTTTTGCCTCTGGTAACATTATAGACTTACTTTAACCAAACTTGATGTTTTCATCCATTACTGTCCATGTCAGTGCTCAGACTGTCCCATCTTTTGCCAGTGGAAGCTTCTTCCACCTGATTCCTAAGATTTCTTGATATAATCATAGAAGTCTTTAATAGCTTCCTTGCATTCTCATGTATGTTCCAGTTGCATCTGGTATATTTAGACCCCAGACCTTGAATCAGTTATTTCCAACAGAGTCTTTAGTCTCTTTTACTAGTATATGATATTTAGATACTATAGTCTGGGAATTGTAAGTGGTTATTACTTCAGGTTGATTGGTGTTGCTAGGCCTTTACTGTTCACAGTGCTAAGGGAAATTTATTTTTGAAGATTTAGATACACTGTGGCTTTGCATTTAAAATTAATTGATCTGTCCTTTTTTTCATGTTGGAAATCCAGCTTCTTGGGACAAGCATAATTACTTGTTCCTTAGACAGACCCAGAATAATGATACAGCACCTGAGTACTGTGATTAGACACTTTTGTTTTCTGTAGTTCTATCTTCATGGTTATCTCTCCACTGTTATAAAGTCACTTGGAGATAGACTTCAGGACAGGATGGGGGGTGTGATCAGTATTCCTAGGTGACTGTTAGAAGCCTGTGCCCATCACTGACCCGTCCATCTCCTTTCCAGTTGGAAAGAGTGCCATCGCCTGACCATCGCCGCCGAAGCTACCGAGACTTGGACAAGCCCCGTCGTTCTCCCGCACTGCGCTACAGGAGGAGTAGGAGTCGGTCCCCCAGGAGGCAAGGCACTAGTCCTTACCTTTTGGGCACTACAGTCTTGGGGTGTGGATTCGGGGAAGGAGAAATGCAGCCTTAAGTGTTTTAGTTACTTACTGCTACAAAACCACCACACACAAAACTTCACTAGCAGACAACAAAAGCCATTTCTTTAGTTCACCGGTGTGCGGTCAGCAATTTAAACTGGGGTTAGACAGACAGTGTTTGGATATGAGCTGTTTGCTGACCTTACGCTGGCTGGTTATAAGCTGGCCTTCACAATGGCTGGAGCAATGTCTGTCTTTCCTGTGTCTTGGCCTCCAGCAGGCTGTTAGATATGTTCTCATGATGGTGGCAGAATTCAGGCATACACAAGTCATTCAAAAAAGTGTCTTTATTTTTTTCTCTGTAGGCGGAGTCGATCACCCAAAAGGAGGAGGTAGGCCTTACAGTCATTTCTGATGGAGGAGCGGGGTCTGGGGAAGGGGTGGCAGTACTGTGTGCATATTACCAAACAGATCTGGCAGGCTGATCATTCTTTTCCACAGTCCTTCGCTCCGCAGAGAAAGGCACCGGAGCAAGAGCCCAAGACGCCACAGAAGCAGGTCCCGAGATCGACGACACAGATCCCGCTCCAAGTCCCCAGGTACAGCGTTGGGCTGTTTGCCACTGCTTGCCTTAACAAATCTAAGGAGCAGTTAGCCTCCTGCAGTGTAAGAAGTACCTAACTATTCTGCTGCCTAGCAGAAAGGGAAATGGACATAAAATTTGAAATTCAGGGGTTGCTAGCGAGACATGGTAGCATACCCCTGTAATCCGAAACTGTGGGAGGCTGAGGCAGGAGTTCAAAGCCCAGCGTGGGACACTTAGCAGTTCAGTGAGACTTGGTCCAGAATAAAAAAAAAAGACCAGAGGTATAGCTCAGTGAAAAGGCCCTGGGTTCAATCCCCACTACTACCAAAATGAAAAATGGACTCAAATCTTAAGACTTACGAGTTTTGCTGATATAGTGGTGGACTTCAGTATTTTTATCTGAAACTACAGAAATAAAACCCTGCAGGGTGGTAAAAACCCAGTGTGGTATCTTATGAAATGAGCCATAATGTCCTCAGTGTATTTGAATTGGTTTTATTACTGTTTTCCTTGCCACACATACATCTGGAGAGGTGCTGCCAAAGAGAGATAATCCCCAGCAGTAATATGCCAGTGGGTGGGATTGGGGGAGTGTGAATGACAGTCAAGAGTAAAAGGGATAGTCTGACTCATCCAATGACGTTTTCTTTCATAGGTCACCACCGTAGTCACAGACATAGGAGCCACTCAAAATCTCCCGAAAGGTAAACATTGATTGGTTTTAATATAAATCTTTGATCAGAAATTAAAGTCTCAATTTGGGCATTTGTGGTGCACGCCTGTAACCCCAGCACTAGGGAGGCTGAGACAGGAGGAACTACATAGTGAGAGCCTGTCTCTCAGAACAGAAAAGCAAAAGCAAAAGGAAATTAAAGTCTCAATTACAAAAGAGTTGGGCCAGAAATTTGTTTTGATCAGAGTAATGGAGTGAGAATTCTCATTTATTTCAAGGCAATACTGGCCTTTCACCCTGAGAATGACTAGGAGTCTCTCTTGTTCTGTTTTTTCTTTGTAGGTTTGTAGCTTTGGATAATAGATGAGCTGTAGTCTCAGAAGACCTGGTTTTTTGTTTGTTTGTTTTCAATTTTTTGGTGCTGAGAACTGAACCCACAGCCTCACACTTGCTAGGCAAGCACTCAGCCACTGAACTAAATACCTAACCCCAAACTGGTTTTTTTGTTTCTTCTTTTTTTTTCTTGAGACAGTCTCGCTACGTAGCTTCACTATGTAGCCCAGGCTGGCTTCAAACTCAACAGCGATCCTCCTGCCTCAGCCTCCTGAGTGCTGGGATTTACAGGCGTGTGCCACCAGGCCCAGCTCCAACCTGGGTTTTAAGTGCTAAGTTTTAAATCTTACCAATTGAGTGATTGTGGGTGGGTCTATCATTTGAATGTCCTTCATTAGAAATCCCTGTGCACTAATAAGGTCTCAAGAGGTGGTTTCCTTGCTGGTATTATTGAATATAATGTCTGATTTACAGTGTTCCTCTGAGATGGCAGGAGGAGTAGCCTAAATCACCAGGCACTTTTTTTTTTTCTGGTACTGGGAATTGAACTCAGGGCCTTGTGCTTGCTAGGCAGGCATTCTAACCACTGAGCTAAATCTCCAGCCCCAGGCACTTTTAATGACTATTAAGTTTAACACCCATGCTCTCAAGTGTCTGCATATCATAGTGTTTAGATCTCTAAAGTCCTTACTTGCTCCTTAATGTTTTGTTTATATAGAAAATTTATATATATATAAAATTTTCTATTTCAGGTCAAAGAAAAGCCACAAGAAGAGTCGGAGAGGGAATGAGTAATGGATTCAGTTTGGTTTTAGTCAAAATGGCCCCCTGTGGATATGAGGATATCCATGTGGAAAGGTTAAGAGCTGCTCTCCTGGCAGCTCTTAATTTTAGTTTTTTCTTAAATGGTTTTTTTTTTTTTTCTTTTTCTTTATGGAAGAGGTGCTGAGTTTTGTATCTTTTTCAACTGTAAGCATCTTTGAAGAATGATGTTTCCTAAGGTCAGTTTTTGACCCAATCAACTGCAACTATATTCAGACTTATGAGTAGAAAGAATCTGGTAATTGGGGATGAGAATGAGAAAAGATGTGACCATAATGGTGACCCTTTGCTTTTTGTTATTAAACCTGAGACACCTGTTTGCCACTTTGATGTAGTTTAATTTTTGGTTGGCTCCATGATTAGAACTACTTTGAGAATCCTGGGATTTATGCTGCTACTATTTATCAAAGATCACATCAGTAAAACATAGTAATTTCTAACTTTTTCCCAGCAACAGAAAGCGGTAATAAACATGGAAACTGGCTGGTTAGCAGTAGTTTTACCAGAATAGAATGCATTTGAACATGAGGGTTCCTCCAGATTTTTTAATGCAGTTTCATCCAACAGTTTTAATAGACAGTAGCACTTAATGCCCTTTATATAGCACGTTCTTTTATAGCACCATTTATTTTCTCTACAAATCTTGAAATCCACATTCAGATGCTCAGCCTTTATCGTATAAGTACTGACTGTTATCCAAGGCTAGTCAGTAGCAGTAAGGCAGCAAGACAAAAAAATTTAATGGCAAGCCAGGTATGGTGGCATGTGCCTGTAATCCCAGCACTCAGGAGGCTGAGGCAGGAGGATCACTGTGAGTTCGAGTCCAGCCTGGGCTCAATAGTGAGTTCAAGGCCAGCTTGAACTACATAGTGAGACCGTCTCAAAAAACCATGTGTACAGGTGCACACACACCTCAAAATTTAATGGAGAGCAAAGTATCGTAATACTGTTTGTGGTTTTGACCCAAATTGCTGGACAGAACACAAAAAATACAGTACAGTAGGAAGACAGCTTTTTAGAGGGGCAGGGAACAAGGGCCAAGGTGGTAATGAAAAAGATGTATTCACGTTAAAGTTTCTTTTGAGACAGCGATGATGTATGGTATAGCTAGGTAAATTCCAGATGGTTGGAAATAGAGACTGGAGTTCAGCATAGTGATCTTGGGTAGGATTGATGTTTCAGTGATTGTGGAAGATTTGATGTGTGTGTAGATACATACAAGGAGAACACAGACTAGTACCACAGGCATCCCCAGCACTGGTAACAACTGTTGTCACCTATTCAGACTGGAATGAACTATTCACAAAGATAGACAAATTAGGTAAGAGGAGGTCAAAGGAGCCAAGGATCTAAGGACACAGAAGCGATGTATTTTTTAAAGTACCTGTGGGCACTGATGAAAGTATTAGGATGTCTGTACCTACTTTCCTCTTTTAAGAAGGGGGACATGATTGAATGACTTCCTACAGTTGTAGTCCCAGAAGGAACCAGGAAGACCTGTAGCCTTCCAAGGTCAGCTTTTCTAGGGATGTCCTATCTAGTCATAGGATAAACATTTCTGTTGCTTGCTAATGAACTGAAGAACTTTTGTAGCAACATTAGACCAGTTTTAAAAAATCTACTTGAGCTTTCATATTCTTCAGTGAATCGTCTCCTAATACCTGCATTAATAAAAGTTGTTCATAATTGCTATTGTGACTTATGATACCCTTTGAGACTTTTAAAATGAAATGTAAGCAGCTCTACTTAAATCTATTATAGACTCCTAGCATTTCTTTATTAAGGTGATGTGAGAGATGGCTATATTTTAAAGTAAAAATAAACCGACAAAGAAAACATAATTTGCCACCCAAACGTAAAATTCAAAGCATACTTACACGACCAAAAAGTCAGACATGGTGATGCACAACTGTGTAATCCCAGTACTCAGTAGGCTGAGGCAGGAAGATTGCTGTGCGTTTGAGGCCAGCTGGGCTACATAATGAGTTCAGGGCTAGCCCTGTCTCAAACAAACAAAAAAAAAACTGGACTAAAAATGGGGTGGCATGCCAGCCTACAGCAGGAAGCAGAGTGGCCCTATTTGAGTTTGAGACCAGCCTGAGCTGTATGGTGAGAACTGTCTCCAAAAAAAAAAAAAAGTGAAGCTTAAATGAAAAATACAAGAACCAGAGAAAAGAAAGCATTATTACAAACCACAAAATATAGCCAACTATGGTGATAGGTGAAGGATCCTTTGAGTCCAGGAGTTCAAGGCCAGCCTGGGCAACAGTTGAAAACTGTCTTTAAAAAAAAAAAATCTGCACATGCCTGTAATCCCAGCACATTAGGAGGCTGAGGCAGGATCATGAATTCAGAGCCAGCCTGAACTATGTAAGACCCTATCTCAAGAAATACACATACAAAATACAAGACAGGAGAGAGAAAATTACCTGGAGGAAATTTTAAAAAGACGAGGTGTAGCTCAATGGGAGAGCATCCCTGAGTTTGATCCGCAGTACTGCAGGGAAAGGGGAGGATTGAAATAAATACAAAAACTATGACTCCAACAATCTCAATCCTGATGAATTAAAACAAATTATATGGAAATTGAATTAGAGAAAGCAAGATGAGATGGACTCAGGTTTTATAAGGAGCTGATGGAAGGCAGTAAAACAAGGCTCCAGAAGTCTGAGAAAAAGTATCAGGCATTTTATATTCTGCCAAGACTGTCTTTTTAAAGTATGTTTTAAAAATAAGTATACAACCATGTGCCTTGGAGAAAAAAACTGATAATGTAGCCAAAAAAAGGTGACTCAAATTAGGGACTTAGGAACACAACAGCAGTAAAAATACACTTTAGAAACTTTAAATAAATAGGAAATGATTACAAGGTTCAAGTATGCTGGATTCACCTTTCACAGCAAGACCCAAATACAGTCTAATTAAAACATGAAACAAGGAAAAAGCAGCCTTTTAAAGTGTTTAACTGTCCATAATTTTAGGAGGAATCTCTTTTATCTTTTTCTTTTGGTGCCAGGATCGAACTCAGGGCCTTGCACATGCTAGGCAAGCACTCTAACCACTGAGCTAAATCCCCAGCCCAGAAGGAATCTTTTAGACTGTTTTAAGAAAAGTAAATTAATGTCAAGTATTTCTTCAGTTCCTATTTTCTTAAATCAGGTGAAGTTAATTTACTTTATTTCTTAAATACATCATATGAGCCCACTTTTATACAACTGTTTTTGTAAACCAGACTTGGTAGGTGGCACACACCTGTAATTCTATTACCCTGGGATGGAGAGTTTAAGCCCATTCTGGGTGAGACCCAGTCTCAAAATGTAAAAAGGGCTGGGGATATAGCTCAGTGTAGAGGTCCTGTGTTCAATCCCCCAAATCCTTTACATTATTTCTATTGTTTCTATTCTGAATAGCATTTATTTCTAGTTGATGGACTTTTGAGTGATTTTGATACTCTGTACTTACACAAAATGCCTTTTGTTCTTCAGCAAATATGTTTTTCTTAACAAGGAGAAGTTACTTAGCAATTTAAGTCTTTTAAAAGCATACTAACATACTTCGTGTTGCTTGTTAGAAATACAAATTGGTAACCACTTTTCTGGAGGGCAGTTATGCAGTATGTTCCAGGAACACTAGAATTTTCAGTCTTTTATGCAATAACCCCAATTTTGGGAACTCTCCCCAAGAGGGTAAATACACAAGTAGCTATATATAGGAACAAAGCAACAGGAGTGGGAAATAAATATATCTATACACACATACATATATTAAAAAAAAATCCATCTGAAAGGAATAAATTACATCCAGTATATTTTTGAATATCCTTAATGGCAAGGGAAAATACAACTATATCAGATATGCAAAATACTTCAAAAAATACAATCTTAATAATTTTTTTTTTCTGGGTAAGATAATTTTATCCTGTAATACCAGCACTCTGGAAGACTGAAGCAGGAGGATGGCACATCCAAGCCCAGTCTAGGCACCTTAGTGACAGTATGAGACCCTGTCTCTGTTTATTTATTTTTTAAATTTTTAATGATGGAAACAAAAATCAACTAAAACCAAAGCTTCTGGAAGAACCACTTGTTCTTGCCTGTCTTGTATTTCCTCAAACTTGGCTTCCTAGCAGGCCTTGCACTTGAGGGCCAGGCCTCTGTCTCAGAATTTTAAAAGGGCAGGGAGGTAGCTCTGTTCAAAGGCTCTGGTGGGCCCAAACCCTTCTACAGCAAATAAAAGCTTTTTATTTGCTCTATAATGCATCCAAATTCATAAATCAACTTTGTAAACTTAAAAAACTAAGATGATTCTGTTTTTGAACTCTGGAAAGTTTTCCCAGTTATTAAAAACTGATAAGTGTGGAACAAAGGACAAATGAAATATTGAAAATGAATATATATAATACTATTGTATAAGCAAAACCCTGGTTACTGGTCATCAGATTACCCATTAATCCTTTTATGCCTGGTGTTCCAATTTTTGTTACTGTTGTTTGTTTTGTTTTTTGAGACAGGGTCTCACTATAGCTCAGGCTGGCCTCAAACTCACAATGTCCTCCTGCCTCAGCCTCCCAAGTGCTGGGACTGCAGGTGTGCACCACCACACCTGGCATAGTGTTCCATTTTTGGAACAGTACATAACAATGGAACATAATTTTTCTCTTCAAATTCTTGTTCCTTTATTTTTCCAGGTAACATGGCCTTCATTCAAAAATTCAAAAAATTGCAACCTTCTGCATAAATGAATTAAGAACTTTTTGCCTGTGGTGTATTGAAGTCAAGAAGGAAGGCTGAAGCCGGGCATGGTGGTGCATGCCTATAGTCACAGCATTCAGGAGGCTGAGGCAGGAAGATCGCCACAAGTTTGAGGCCAACCTGGGCTACAATAGTGAGTTCAAGGTCAACCTGAACTACACAGCAAGACCCTGTCTCTAAAAAGAAAAGAAAAAGGAAGGCTGAGTAGGGAACATTTTCTGTTGCCATAAGTTTGGTTTTGTTTTTCTTAATGAAAATCTCAAATACATTCAAAGTACAGAGAACAATAAAACACCCACGTACACCTCATCACCTATTTTCCAACACCTGGAAGGAGGTGAAATGTTTGAACTTTATACTGAACATAATTTAAAGACAATCTTGAATGCACAGTCATATTTTAACACAAAAGCGTACCTGGGCCAGGTATCTCATTAACAAATGAGCTGACTCTAGCACTAAGACTCTAAAGGCTACTGAAGCTTTAATATGAAAACAGTAAATATACCTGATCCTAACTCAGGGTTGCAAATATAGCAGAAATACCCTCAAACCTGCTGTGTTTTGTGGAATATTTCAAATATTCTTCATGTTGGAAAACATGGCAAGAGTCTAGGCAGTCTCCCCTTTAAGTAATGTGGAATCAGAACGAAGATAATGCACAGTCCTTAAAATACATTTTCAGCTACTTACTCTGCACATTTTCAAATGGATCTAGAGCATCATGTGGCCTAAAGTCCCCAGCAATCTAATTAAGGGATTAAGAGACAGGACTTCAGCTTACTGTATGGCACCAAAACAGCTAAAACACATTCGCGCCAACAACTCAGGTGTGAATTCCAATAGTCAGGACCTTCATAACAATGGTTCAACTGACAACCAACTGCATGATTCCACAAAACTATGAAGCTGAAAAATTCCTGTCATCTATAGTGAAGTTAGAGATGGTGTGACATGGTGATGCTGGTAAAAACAACCCTACTATGCTATCAGATGTATTTAACACATTTCTGTACAGTACATACTTATATTGAGTATTCTACTTATAAAAACAAGAAAGTATGTAATAAAATACACCTGCCTTTTTTTATTACACGTCTTGATTGCATCAAGAGGTTGAGTGATGGACCTATACCATCTAGGTTTATTTAAGTACATTTGGTGATATTTCATGATAATGCAATCGCCCAGTGATACACTGCATAAAACATATTTCCATCATTGAGTGGAGTTTTTTGTTAGTTTGCTTTTTAGTTTTTTGAGACAAGTCTCACTATGTAGCCCAGGCTAGCCTTGAACTCACAATCTTCCTGCCTCAGCCTCCCAAGTGCTGGGCTTACAAGTGTGTACCACCATGCCTAGCACATAATCATAATTCTCTAGTCATCAACTTCAAGCATTACTGGTAAACAATTACCATCCTGGTAAGGGTGCTGCACTTCCAGGTTGTAGTACAGGGATCAGAGCGGACAGAATCTAGCACATCCTAGTTCTTTCTTTAGTAAATAAAAATTGTCTTGCCTCCATTCTAATTACCAGTTTTAGTCTCCAGGTTTAAAAAACTCCTTCACAAGATCTTTCTTGATTCATATTCAAACACGTAAATGTGCTACCTTTGGAATTCATTTTATTGTTTTGTCCTGCAATTTTCATTTTCAATGATAAAATGGAGATTGCAGCTGCATCTATCAACTTCATTATGGTTGTGAAAAGCCAATAAAATAAAGTACATGAAAAGATCCTTGAATCTGTAAAAGTACGTCTGACTTAGAATGTTACATACACTAAAAGTAAAATAATCTATGAATCATTATATTTTCATCATCTACACCGGATGAATTAACCAAATTTGACTCTTGTGAAAAAGATTTATTAACTTAAAATAGAACTGCAAATACAGACAGAAGCAACTTTCCGCTCACATTTCAGTATGTTCAATATACAAGTATGTAAAAAAAATTTTTGAATCTTCATGTTTTATTTTATTTTTTTACCTTTTAAAAAGTTTTTGGCACTACAAGGTTCTGTAAAGAATAGAAGTGGCAAATTTAAAACACATGAAATTCTTTCCTAATTCTTAAGAACAATATATATAAAGTCTGAAGCAACCAAAGTATGAATACAGCTAATAGAAAATAAAGAATGTAATTTTTAAATTCTCTCTTTATACAATTCATCAAGGTTAAACAAAACATAAAATTCCCTTAAAAATAGGGTAATAAAATAGATGAAATTTGTATCACTCAATTTTGTGATACTGGTAAAAACTATACTTCATATTTATATACAAATAATACAGTGTTTAAAAACAGTCTTAGAATTTAAATAAGCTATCTAAACGTGTTAAAATTTTAAATCAAGACCTGATTTGTTTTGCTTTCCATTAAATGTCACTTTTTCTGCTGACTGTAACTGACATTGAGGTACGGATACCCTTGAGACAGCAGGATTGGCTGGTTGCTGTGCATCGGTAGACCAGCTGAAAGAAAATGGACTTGCATTACTCCGACACGTTTCCTCTTGGTGGGTGGGGACAACGCTCTCTACACCGACGGGCGGCACATCTGTCTGTTGGATATAACACAGACAGGAAACTGAGAGGCTTGTGCCTATTTATCTGACAACCCTTTAGAATTAACTTCTAGCTAGTTCTCTTATTTTCTATTTATGTAACAGGAGGATATGAAGCATGTCAAAACATTTGGAGGGGAAAGAGATGAAAAATGTGAATAATGAAAAAAGGATAGGAGACAGATGAAGGCGAGAGATCAAGGAAAGAAACCGCCCATGGAAGAATTTCAGATTTTCCTTTCCTAAAAGAATTTGCACAACTGGTAATAACTTCTAGATGCCCCAGACCCTTGCTCACTAGAACCCAGTCATACTCAAGGTTCTGCTGTTCTGTAATACAGAGGTACCCGGCAGTACAAGGATAGTAAGAAGGCTTGAATGTATCAAGCCTGAGGCTTGTATCAGAGTCTTCCCTTTAAAGTCATCATTTCATTTAGTCAACATTTCCCAAGTATGTGCCTTTAGTATCTTGCATTCCTAGTTAATCTATAAGGAATGTGACTCTACTGTTCTAAACTCCTGAGTTAAACAAATTGAAGCCCACTCTAACATCACCTGTTGAAACAGACACTTTTACAGCCACTATGTTAGAGAAAATGTTCCTAGTACCTTGAAATTCACAGTTTGTAGTATTCATTACCCAGGTCAAAGGCATTACTGGTACCACAACACCAGCAGAACACAACAAATGCTAATTTCATTCAATTCCCACTTTTACTAAACAAATTTGACCATGCCTCTATTGACTGAAAAACTTCAATTATATCCTCTTTGCTTATTAAACTGAGTTTGAACTCCTTCATAATATGGTCTCAGCCTACCATTTCTAGCCTTCTTGTTTATACGTCTTTCCCATATACCTCCATTCTCTAGTCTTATTATTTTCTCTTCTTTTTCATTATATGAGGCTAAAACTCAGTGGCTTTGCAAATAAAAGAATACGCTTCCTTCCCTCTAATTTCTAGGGAAAAAAAAATTCCTGTATTGATTTCAAGATCTATGTGCTTCTAATGTCAAAATCTTGTGTGATATAATCTCTCATTGCCAAATCCTGCTTTTTCTGCTAGAGCAATGTTAACTCATTCCACTAAACTATTCTTGACTACTTTACATATTTTGCTCTCTTAATAAGATGTGCATTAAGTATGGAGACTTTGTTTCACTGCTGCTTGAGCAACGAGCATCTAGGACGCTTTCGGTAAATGTTTACTTGAATTCATCACTTTTCACTTCCAGATCCTGCCTTTCACTGAGGCTCCCTGTTCCCAAATAAAACCCATCCCACCTGTTGACAAATTTGTAAGCAATAGTACCTTGAGTATAGAAAGGTTTGTTGGGCTGAAATCTCGCATTTCCCTGATGCATGAAGTTTTGATGCAAACCATAAGGCCACGAAGCTGGGACAAGGGGAAAATGGGGACGTGGTGCATGTTCCCAAGGAATTGGAGGATTGAGTCCTCGAAAGCCTGGCTCTGCATTTCAAGAAAAGAAAAACACATTTTAATATATTAGTCTGTTCATTCAAATATTCCTCATTCCACAAAAATACACTAATTACGTACCACTGGATATGAGCTATGCTAAATCCAGATAACAAAAAAATTGGTTTTAAAGAATTAAGCATAAAAAAAGAATTAAGCATTGTACCACAAAAAGGGAGAAGGAGAATCAAGCATTGTTATTTGCTTATTCAGAAAAGAGACATACAAGTCATGTACAATAATATATAGTAACTGCTACACCAGATAGACAACACGTGTTCTGAAGAAGGGGCTAATCCAAACCAAAAAGGTTAGAGGAGGTATTCTTAAGATGATTGTCTACGCAATGTTTTAAAGACCAAGTTAAGCAAAATGGGGCACAGGGAGGATATTTTAGAGGAAACAGCACGTACAAAAACTTAAAGGCAGGAAAACACAGCAAATTTGGGAGCTATAAAACAGTAATACAGAAAAAGTGTTGAGAGTGGACAGTTGAAGCAACAGAAATGATATATTCCAGGCAGGGGGAACCACTTAGACAATCAGGGTAAGATACAGTAAAGTGGTTAAGAGAAAAGGTCAGACAGGTAGGTGGGGATATGCAACTGAAAGAACTTTAATATACCATATGCTAAAGAACTTACATATTATCCTTAAAACAATGCCAGTTATCATAGAATCAATTATATCTTGGGCCTGAAAGGAGATTCTATTAGAAATTTGAGGCACTGTAGTGTAATGGCTGGGAGCATGAGCTTAAAATAGTTAAAACTTGGAACCAAACAGTTCTAAGTTTGAATCACAGATCTGAAAATTACAAAGGTTCCATTTTGAATGGTTTTATTTAATGAGGACTAAATAAAACAAAGCGGCTTGTACAAGTTCTGGTATACAGGTGGGAATTTAAACACCATGCCCCAAAATCAATCAATCAAAATCTCTCTCCCTCTGCCTCCCTGAGATGTATGTATAACACAGGCAAAATTTTTTTCAAAGCAAACTACCTACCGAATCTTCTGGATATCTGGTGGCTTTTCTCATTCAAGGTTACAATGTGCTAAGAACTAACTGAAAAATTCTGCCCTTAATGTTTCTAACAAGAACTCAAATGAGGAGGTATGCAATGACAAAGAGTAGGAAGAAAGAAAACTCAAACCCCTGCTGGCTTCATTCTTACAAACTCAGTTTTCTTAGGGGTAACCAGGAAGATAAAGTGCCTGTTCACTTTAAGTTCATGAAATCATATTACAACTAAGGTTTGAAACAGAAGAGATTAGAATTTACAAAATAAATGAGCTGGGTGTTCAGATTTAAGTCATGACAAATTGAGAAATGATGTTCTAATATAAAAGGAATTTTTAAGCATATAGTCCAATCTACCTTATCCATTTTTCACAACCAAGTATTTTCAGAATATAAGTAACATAATCTCATTAGAGATACTTTTGAAAATGGGGGAAATATAGCCTAATCATCTTACCTAAAACCATAATTATTGTTTCAATGTTTTCCCACCTAGTCCTTCCTTTTTTTTAAAACTAAGGATTAATCTAGGACCCTTGCACTGAGCTACATTTCCAGGTCTTTTTTATTCTGGGATAGAGTCTCAACTAAGTTAATAAGTTGACCAGACTGGCTTGCACTTGTGATCCCCCTGCCTCAGCCTGCCAGAGTGCTGGCACTGGAGGCATGTGCCACCATGCCTGGCCAGTTCTTCCATTTTTAACAGTAATTTCAGCTTTAGTATTAATTCTGAGTTGTGTACCCATACAATAAATATTAATAGTTTACTATATAATAATAATATATAACATGAAAAATGTATCTACCATGTATCAGCTACTAGAGACAGTAACAGATAAAAACACAATTCTTAGCCTCTAAAAACTTCAGTCCTGGGGTTGGGGATTTAGCTCAAGTGGTAGAGTGCCTAGCAAGCACAAGGCCCTGAGTTTGATCCCCACCACCAAAAAAAAAAAAAAATCAGTCCAATGTGCTATGCAGAAAAGTACACAGGCAATTTCATCTTAGTAATAAAAGTACTACGATAAGGATTTTAAGGAAACAAGGACACAATGCATACTCAATACAATAGAGGGACAGAATCAGTAAGAGTTATAGACTTCCTGAAGAAAGTGACATAAATTAAAAAACAGGGTGAATGAGTCTGCCACGCTTTGGGACAAGGCAGAAAAGGCAACAGACTGGACATCTGAAGTAATGGAGATGATACAGGGGAACCACTTAGATATACACTCAGAGGTAAGACACAGTAAAGTACATTTCTGGGATCTTTTGTTAATTAATTCCTTATCACTGAAACATAAATCAACTAGTGGCAGGTAGGAGGCAGAACTGAAATTATAAACATTTAGTTAATACATCAAAGGGCAAAACACCGGGCTCTCATGTATACATTTTCATGGGTATATACGCCAGTGACTATTATGGTAATTTAAAAAAATTATCCCTAAAATTCCTTGAAAACTGATAAAGGGAGAGAATCAAACTTTTAGCCTTTATTTCCTATACAAATTGTATTCTAGGGTAATTATGGTTAATAAAGGAAAGTTCTTAATAGAAGAATCATAAAGAACAAATACAAAATGAAATAAAGGATAATGGCAACAATTATCAAGGGCAACTAAGACCATTAAGTAAAAATTAATGAGGAGCTTCATAATGGATATACGAACAAGCTGACATTCCCTATCTCAAAGATCAGTTTTAAAAGTCGCTAAAATAGGAACAACCAGACACTTTCCTCTCAAGTGAGGGATCAGAAAATACACAAAATCAACCAAGAGGTACTCTTGTCCCCCTCAAAAGACTCTATTAAAGCTAATGAAGTCACTGAATTAAATTATGCCAAAAAGATAATACTGGCCAACTCCAGAATGTGAGAAATTCCACTTTCTTCAACAAATACTTCATATGGAGAAAGATAGTGAAGGGAACTATTACAAAGTGAAGGACATTTATGAGACAAAAACTACATACAACATATGGGCTTTATCTGAGTCCTAATTCAGAAAATAATAAATAATACATTTTTTTTAGACAAATGGAAAAATGAATAAAAAGTGGGTATCAGATGATACTGGGCACAGGTCTTATGATATTTAAGAGATACAAACTAAAGCTTTTTTAAAATGGTGGTAACATGTCAAAAAAATAGTAAATTACAGCTGTTAAATTCATTAGTGGGGGTTCATTACACTTCACTCTGTGTATGCTTCAAGATTTCCTTTAAAATAAAGATATTTATCACTAAAAAGCTGAATATAAAACTAGCGCATATGGCAAATGTCAACTATTTTTTAAACAGGTATAAATAACACTTTTGTAATCAAAGTATTACTTAGTAGTTATGAACTGAGATTATAGATGACTTCCTTTCTATTTTTCAAATGTTCTATAATGAACACATATTAAATATCAGAAAAAAACTCAAATGCTACTAATTGTTATTAATATCTTTTGCTTACTGAAGAATTGCACCTTACTCAGAGCTACAGTAGAGCTTTTTAGAGCACAGAGCACAGGTTTTAAAGAAAAAAATGTTTTAAATCTTGGATCTACCATGATTATGACAATACAATACTTAACCCTTCAACTCACCAACTATAAAATGAGTGCCAATAATACCTATACCAAGCAAGCAGCAGTAAAAATTTTAAAAATAAAATTATAGCTAATATTGATATGCATTCCTTCATTTAATATTCTCAGTATCCGTAAGTCAGATGCTATTAATATCTCTTTACAGACAAAACCAACATACAAAGTGATTAACTAACTGCCCAAGACAGCATAATAAATGGCAGAGCCAAGACTCAAATCCAGGCATCTGATCCCAGAGACCATACTGTTTACTTTTATCTCATCCTATACTGTATCTCTATAAACATTACTTGCCTTACTTTTTTCACATTATTTCCCCAGTTTAAACCAGTAATGTCAATCACCCAACCTTTCTACAGACAGACACATACAAAAGAAGAAAAGGAAGAATTACCCGAATTCCCCACTGCACCGTTGTTCACCAGGGAATTTGGAGCCACGGTTCGAGGCCAGTGCCCATCGTGAGAGGAGCTAGGGATTGCCATGGGTCTGGCAGCAGGCTGTGCAAAGATGATGCTGGGATCATTCAGGCCAATACTGCTGGGGGCACTGCCTGGTGCAGAGTGGATTACTGGGCCATGAATGGGCCAAGATGGGGCAGGGATCTGGAGGGGATGCATTGGCAACAAGCCCATGTTATGCATGGGAGAATACTGAGCTGGTGGTGACTGGGGAAAGTTATACATGGGCATCTGGACCTGATGGGAGGCCTGGGCTCCCTGCTGAGGTGGGCCAAGCTTAGGCTGGGATCCTGACTGGGATGGAGGCTGGGTAACAGCAGCCGATTGGGAAGAGTTCTGTGGAAATGGCTGGGGCTGAGGAGAATAAGATGGTGAATCAGACTGCAGAGAAAAAAGGACACATTTTAAAATTAACTTACAAATAATTTAATAAAAGTAGAGACTCTCAAAATACAAAATTATGAAGTTATGTCATTAGAACATCATATACAGAACCATAGGATATGTATAACAATAAATAATAACAGAACTTCATTTTACATGAAGGCAATTTTTTTTCAAACCCTTTCTCATAAGGTAGCTTCTGACAAACCTTTTCAATCATCCAAAGACAAGATGGCCAAGGCAATGTTCCCATCATTTACAACATGTATTTCTCATTATAAACTAGTAATTTACATATAAATATCTCAGTTACTTTCTTTCAGTCTATCAGTAAGTTATCGACCCTTTACATATTGTGTAACACTCTAGGTACTAAAAATACCAAAATGTATGCCTTCATGGACTTTAAAGTTTACTGGGGAAAAACAGTGAACAAATAAAAATTACATGAATAATCACAATAAAGTATAATTATTGCTAAGATAAAGAATGTATAATGTATAACATATAATGAAATCCCAAAACAGGACTATCTAAACCCACTTTGAGAAGAAAAAATTAAGTGGAGATCTACAAAGACTTCCTGGAGAAGGTGATGGTTTAAGCTTAGACTAAAGGGTAAACAGTAACCGATCAGATAAAAGAAGACACAGACATAGGAAAGGGAAGAGTGTTTTCAGTCACAGGTATCAACATGATTGAAAGGGTACAAGCATGAAAACACACAACTTTTTAAAATAAATGGAATGTGAAAGAATCCTGGAAGAGGAATGGCACATCCAAGGCTAAGAACTAAGTAGGGGCAAGATAATGAAGGGTTCTTGTAGCCCTTCTAATTTAGACTACATACTGAGGGCAGTGGGAAAGCACTGAAGGGTTGTAGTCAGGATGGGAATATGATCAATCTGCATTTTAGAAAAATTACTCTTATTTAATAAGAATGAAATAGAGGTACCTTGAGACCATAATGTTAAATGAAATAAATAGGATACACAAGTTTAAGCATCACATGGTCTAAATAAGGGTAAAGATAAAAATAAACAGCAAAATAAAACATGATAGGAAGCACGGATATCATTCTTAATGGAGAAAGGGCTCAAGAGATGGAAGAATGGGAGAGCGAGGAAAGGAACAAGGGATAAAAAAAGGAATTGGGGTGTGTTATGTACATAGTCCGACTCTACATAAGGAATGTGAATATTATGTGCTGAAAACATGTACAAAAAAAAAGAAAAGAAAAAAAAGGAAGAAGAGCAAGAGATGGGGGAGGAAGGACAGAGGGAAGGGAAAGAGAAGGAAACAAGAAATTAAGATGTATCAATTTCCCACAAGGAATGTAAACATGTACTACATACATGTACTAATACACTAAAATAAAATTTTAAAAATAAAGATAAAAAAGATAGAGAATACTGAGAAGGAAAATAAACCAGACTGATTAGGAAGCTACTACATATAAAGCAGCAGTCCCGAGATGATGGTAGCCTAGGCTACAGAAAGCAATAAAGGGAGGCAAACGGCTAAATTTTGTTTTGTTTTTTGAGAGAGGGTCTCACTATGTAGCCCAGGCTGGTCTTGAACTTGCGGCAATCCTCCTGCCTAAGCCTCCTGAGTGCTGGGATTATAGGCATGATTACATACTTAGTAGCTATGTTATTTTTAAAAGGTAGAATTTAACAACAGAATTCATTGACTGGATACAGCCGTTGAGGGAATGGGAAAAGGAAAGGGAAAAAAAATTTTTTTTTTCCAGGGGGGCTTTCTGGGAATGGAACTCAGGGCCCTGTGCTTGCTAGGCAAACGCTCTACCACTGAGCTAAAACCCCAAGTGGGAAAAGTTTTTGAAACTACACAGTAAGACAGACAATGAGATGACAAACAAGAGGAAGAAACACAACTGGGGGTGGTAGAGAAATATAAATTTATATTCTACCTATGCAGGGATTAAGGTGCTTTACTACACATCAGAATAGTGATGTCTGTTTTATGGATTCTTAGCTCAGGTAAGAAAAGTAAGTGTAAGAGGTAGAGAATGAAAATCAGGGATAGCATTTTAAAATAAATTAGAAGAGCTGGGGATTTGGCTCAGTGGTAGAGCGCTTGCCTAGCAAGCACAAGGCCCTGAGTTCAATACCCAGCACCCCCCCCAAAAGTAAGAGCCTATGTTTGGGGGAGACAGCCTGAGTATTCAAGTTCTGATTTTGAGTGTCTACTGACTGCAGGCAAGAAACTGAGATCTCAATTTCTTCACTTATAAAGTATAACTAATAACAGAAGCCACCTCTGTGTTTTTGTAAAGATTAAACAATGTATATGGAAAATTTTGTATCAAATTAAGGTCAGTACTTTTGGGGGGGGGATCTATATTGCCCACGCTAGTTTTGAATTCCTGGGCTCAAGTGATCCTCCCACCACAGCCTCCAGAGACCTGAGATTACAGGTGTATGTCACTGAGCCCAGCTCTACATACATTTTTGTAGTAAGAGAAGAATGGTAGGAAGATTTTAAAATAGGAACAGGATCTTGGCCAGGTATGGTGGTGCACCCCTGTAACCTCAGCACTTGAGAGGCTGAGAATCACTGCAAGTTTGAGGCCAGCCTGGGCTACATAGTGAATTCAAGGCCAGCCTGGACTACACAGCAAGAAACTGTCTCAAAAAAAAAAAAGAAAAAATATGGGAACAGGATCAAAGAGGACTGGCATAGGGGTTTTCAACTGTGGGTATTTTTTAGTAAAGCAAAACCAACAAGGCTCAAAATTGTTGAAAGAATGATGGGGTTTGGGAATTCAGCTCAGTGGTAGAGTGCCTGCTTAGCAAGCACACACCCCTGAGTCTCATCCCCAGCAAATGCCCCCCACCCAAAAGCATGATGATGATAAATGGAGACTTATTATGTTTTATATTTTTGAAATATAACAGCAAAAAATTCATATATAGCACACAGCATTCAACAAATATGTAAACTACATTAAATGCCAATATTATTGTTATTATCTAATACTTATGAGTATCAGCCACATAATAGGTATGTATTAGGTATTCAATTATCTAGGGTACAGGACTTCCTAAATTCTTTTTTCTACCACTCCTTTTCAAATACTCTAGGAATGTCTTCTAAAACACAAATCACATCAGCTCTAGCATGTTTAACATTTAACAGCTTTTTTCCCCCTAGTTCTGGGAATTGAATCCAGGCCTTTTGGATGTTAGGCAAGCACTCTACACACCGAGCCCCTAGTTAACACCTTTGAATCTAGAATGATATGAATCTGAATCTTCTAATTTCTCTGATTTTCAGTTTCCCAATTCATAAAATTTGAACATATTGTACTAATACCTATCACTTTACATGGCCACTCAAAAGATTAAATTTTGGGGGGAAAGGGTGCTGGGGATCAAACTCAGGGCCTTGCACTTCCTGGGCAAGTGCTCTACCACTTGAGCTAAATCCCCAACCCCTCAAAAGATTAAATTTGGTAAGTGTGAAGCACTGAAACAGTGCCAAGTTTAGAGTAAGAACTCAATACAGAATAATTAATAAGTGCAAGGTGAATACAGGTTCAGAAAAAAAATCAAGAGCAACTCAACAAAGTTAACGTAAACGTTGTGAGTCTAAACTCTAACTCAAAACTCTGGTGTTTTACAGGTGTACGTCAGTAGGTACCCCTCTATCAAGTGAGGATAAGACACACAGAAGTTTCATGCAAAAAAATGCAGATACATACCGTATTACCCTAATAACACTACACTCTATTTGTTAAATACATGTGTACATGGGCAAGTGAAAATAGGGGAAAACTCTAATAAATTACAAACTCTTACATGCTTGGATTTTAAAGAAATAGTGCGACAGATGAACAGTCCCTCATTCAATCTAGTAGATGAACTTTTAATAAAACCAACACTTTACAATGGCATAAATGTATCTTTAACACTCTACATAAAAACATGTGCTTCTTCATTGTTTCCTCTCCTACATTTAGTCATTAGCAGTCTCTAAAATGAAACATTAGCAAATTAAAGTTCAAGTTTGTACAATACAGTTTGTTCAGCAGTAAAAGAACGAAATATGAAAAGTTGTACATTTCAATATTTTCGTCTGTTTTTATTAATTAATGGTACTGATACTTTTCCACTAAGCAAAGGATGAAACCTCTAAATCATTACCTTATTTTAATTCATCATATTAGGCAGTAGTTGCTTTATTTGATAAATGAGGAAGCAGGCTCATACAATTAGTTTGCTCATGGGCGTGATGGCACATGCCTATAATCCCAGCATTCTGGGAGGTTGAGGCAGGAGAATTAGAAGTTTCAGCCCAGGCTGGGCAATTTAGCAAGATCCTGTTTCAAAAATATTTGTAAAGGGGGACTGAGGATCCAGTTCAGTGAGAAGGCCCTGGGCTGAATCCCCAGTTCCCCCAAAGAAACCCAGATATACATCACTCCAAAAGTAATTCTCAGTCTACCTAGCAAGGACATCCCTACAAAGCACTATGTAATTTCGAAGATTATGTTTTCCAGTCTAACAGGTAAAACCCCTAACACCCACTACAGATAGTGCTATCTTCCTGTCACGACTAATTCATTCACATAGAGTACTTACACATTCTGAAGACTGTCTAGTCCTCATAGACTGATCGCCCTGTTGCTGGGCTGAACCAGCCACCTGCTGGGCATTTACAAGATTTCGGACCAGTTGCGCTGCTAAGAGAAGACATCATAAAGAAAATCAAAAGAAAAAGAAAGTAAAAAGGAATGGCAATTGATAAACTCTTTAAGTAAAGCAGTCTCAAATCTCTCCAAAATTTTACACACTTAAAAGAGTTTTCAACTTTAGTAACAACTAAATTTAAAGCCATTTTTCAATTCTGCAGGTCAATTTATTTGTGTCCCCTCCTGCTGCTCCCTGGGTTTGTGATTTTTCTGCAGTGTTGGGAATTGAGCCCAGGATCCTATGCACTCCACATATACACTCTACCATTGAGCTACATCCCCAGCTTAAATCAATGAAAAAAGTATACCATGGCTAGGGATACAGCTCCACAGGACAGTGGTACTTACCATTTCACAAAGCCCTAAATTCAATCCTCAGCACTGTGCCCCCCAGGAAAGTATACTGGCTACAAAAACAACAAATACTTTACTGCTTTTCTAAAAGAGACAATGTATTTAAGAAAATACTTTCCGCAATAAGAACATGAAGAACTAGAAATCACAACTTCTAAAATAGTCTGAGGTGGGCATGGTGGCACATGCCTGTAATCCCAGCACTCAGGAAGCTGAGACACAAGGACTGCTGTGAGTTCAAGGCCAGCTTGGGCTACACAGTGAGTTCAAGGCCAGCCTGAACTATGTAGTAAGACCCTGTCTCAAAAAAAAAAAGGTCTGAAGAGTTAGGGATGTAACTCAATGTTAGAGGCCTTACCTAGCTTGCATGAGGTCCTGGGTTTGATCTCCGGCATCGCAATGAATCAACTGTCTGTTCTGAGATCTCACACCACCCCCACCCAGTGCTGGAGACCGAACCCAAGGCCTCATACATGCTAGGCAAGTGTTCTATCACAGGGCTATAATTCCTAATGTAAGTCTTTTTTCAATAAATTCTCATTTGGCTCACTACACAAATTCATAAAATTCTTTGTAATACCCAACAGGAAAAGGTCTCTCTTATTCATAATACCAGGAAGAACTATAATTTCCCATATATGTGTCCAGGAAAAAAAATCTCCCATAAAGAATACCATATTGACAGTGAGAAAAAAGAGTCTGGCTCAAATCCAAAGAATACTTTAGAGAATCAGTTGAATACAGCAGATTGTGGAGATGATGACAGTGAACAAGCACCAAGTTCTATTCAAAGTAAAAGCTTCAATGTCTAAATGTTAACACTTTTAGGAAATTATTGGGTACAAAGTAATAAGAATAGGTTTACAACAGAAGAATTAGGGTACCCAGCATGATACCAATATATATGACTTTATTTCCACCAGAAACTATTTTTCTCATTTTCTATTTACCTGCCACACTGCTATTCCTCTGACGGGCCAGCTTGACCTCTGGGCATTCCCTTCGCACATGTCCTGCATCTCCACATATAAAACACCTGAGGTCTCTGGGGTCTCTAAAGTCCCGAGCGTCGTGGAGGTCCCGGGAGTCAAGGTCTCGGGAGTCTTTCTCTTCTTCATTCCCTTCTTTCTCTTCTTCACTGTCTTTCTTCTTTAATCTAAACAGTAAACTGCTGATACCAATAATGTGGAGCTAGGGACTTATAAACTGAGCTTCCTAATTACAGAACAAACTAAACTACACACAACAAAGGGACTAACATGCTTATTTGTTTCATGGATTTGTTTGAAGACAAGGCAACTCACATTTGTAACACACCTACTCAGATGGCAAAAACTAGGGATTCTATTACATTTATAATATAATTATTACATTAAAATTTTAATATCTAATTTTAAGTCTCTAAGATTCTTCAGAGATAGATATTTATTATTGCTACTTTTTTTTGAGACAGGGTCTCACTCTGTAGCCCAGGCTGTCCTTGAACTCACCATGTAGCCCAGGCTGGCCATCCTCCTACCTCAGCTTCCTGAGTGCTGGGACTACAGGCATGCACCACCAAGCCCAGCTTTATTATTTCCATTTTAAAGGAGAAACTAAGGCTTACAGAATACAAGCATCTTGCCTAAATTTAACAGTCAATAAATAACAGTGATAGAAATTAGAACCTTACTCTGTTTGAAAATTTCCAACTTTTTATATTATGTCAGACTTGACGTAAGAAAAGATTTTCCTGGCCTACTAAATACAGCATATAGAACCTGGGAATATAAGTGCAGATATACTTTGAGAATATACAGTAATTATGTTACATAATATTTACATATAACTCACAGCATATATTTTAAGGATTTAATTAATGTATTTTAATTATTGGTCTGCATGACCATGAGGTAGGTCATTAAGAACCCCAGGTAATAATCATTTTTTTTCTTGGTTCCTAGCACAGATAATAATCCACAGTATCAATAAATGCTTCAATTTAAAAAAAAAGCTGAATAATGAGCAAATGAAGGTTCAAGACATCATTAAGCCACAAATAAATCTCATATTATTACAAAATTGCAGTAAATGAACATTTTCCTAAGGTCCAGTTTAAAGCCCTGAACTTTCTCACTTAATACATTTCTGAACACAATAATAGCTACAAATTGGTCTCGTATTTATTTTTCCGGTATTGCTAATAAATAATTATTTGCCAACCTTTTCCTTTTAGGGCAGTCTTTCATGTAATGACCTATTTTTCCACAAACACGGCAACACCGATCATTAGGAGCCAGTTCTCCATCTGTTAATACTCTGGAATCAAAGAAGTATTCCTAGGGAGAAAATACAGTTCTACTAAGAAAAAAATCACTATAAAACTTTTGGATCTAAAGGGAAAGGAGATCAAGATACAAAAGTTTTTTTAAGTAAAGATCATAAACATCAACAAATATTTCACTGTAATGAAACCATGCTATAAAAATGAGACTCAGAATCATCATTAACATCACAATTAACAATACTAAATACTTTACATCCACATTACACTACTCAGAGATGCTACAGATAAATGAGAAAATCTCAAAAAAGTAGATAATATTATCTTCATCCTCATTTTACAGATGACAAATCTATGGTTCAGAGTTCAAGTCATTTGCCCATAGTAAAAAAGCTGGTTAAGTCTCAGATCAAAGACTTATAACTAAGTACGTTCTGACTACAAAGTTCATGTTTTCTGCTACACCAGTCTACTTCTGGAAGGAAATTATTCTCTATACAACAGAACTTCATGTAAATAAAGCAATTCTCTATTTCAAATATAACTGGATTTGCAAACAATTATTTAAAAACATGTATTATTTATTATATAAAGTAAAGTAAACCTAAGGAGAAGATAGGTAACTAAAAAGTAAATACTTTTTCCAAATTTTAAAATCAGGCTCATTCTTGCTTTCCACTGCTCAGCTTTGCCCTGTCACAAATTCTAGCTGGTCTTAACAGTATCTACACTTCAAAAGACAAGAGACAATGTCCACTTAGCTGTCTACAAACCTATTTAATGTCAGAGACAAAAATAAAAGAGACCCAACAGAATGGCTATAATTTAAAAAAGAACAATAACAAGCATTGGTGAGGGTACAGAAATACTGGAATCTACATACACTGCTGGTGAAAATGTAAAATAGCTCATCCACTTAGAAAACAGTTCGCCAGTTCCTCAAAATATTAAACACAAATTTATCAAAATGATGTAGCCATTCCACTGTTAGGTATATATCATGAGAAATGAAAACAGAATCACAAAAAAATTCCCACAAGCATTATTCATAATTGCCAAAAAAAGTAATCAAAATGTCCAAATGTCAAAAACTGATGAATGCTTAAACACAATGTGGTATATATCTATACAACAGAATATTACTCAGCCATAAAAAGAAATAAAGTCAGGCATGGTGGAGCATACTTGTAATCCCAGCACTTGGGAGGCTGAGGCAGAAGGAACTGAGTTTGAAGCCAGCCTGTGCTACGTAACAAATTCAGGGCTATCCTGGACTACATAGTTAGACTCTCTCAAAACAACATACACAACAAAATGAAGTACTGATACATACTACAATAGGGATGAACCCTGAAAATATTATGCTAGGTCAAAGAAAGCAGTTCTGAAAGACTACATATTGTATGACTCCATTTATATGAAAGGTCCAGAATAGGAAAATTATAAAAACAAAAAGCTTATTAGTGGTTTGAGAAGAGGAAAGAAGACTTGACTACTAGTAACAGCAGGGTTTCTTTTAGGAAAAACAAAAATGTTCTAGAATTAAACTGCGCAAAATCCTCACAATAATAAAAAAGCAGCACTAAACTGTACATTGTGTGAATTATATCTCAGTAAAGCTATTCATAAAATAAGGACAAGAGATACAACTTTTTCACATTTACCATTATAACTGATTAAAATCTTCATGAAACTCTTTTCTGCCAGGAGAAAATAAAAGTCTTTCTCATTTCGCCCAATTATTTAAGGCAGAAACCTAGGAATAATTCTCCATTTCTTCTCAGTCATCTACCATCAGTAATTAATCAAGTTGTGTCCATTGTGTTCCTGAAGTATCTCTTAAATCCGCATTTCTCTATCCCACCATCCCAGAGTGACCTAGAACTGAGGTTAGCAAACCTTAGATGATGTGGCAAAATGTAAGATGTAAGGCCTTATATGAGAAAAAACAAATTTCCACAAAATTTTTTATTGAAGAAAATATCAATAGTGATAATTACATACAATTTTGTTTTGTTTTTTGAGACAGGTTCTTGCTATGTATTTCACGCTGTTCTTGAACTTACTATGTAACCCCAGCTGGCCTTGAACTTGTAGCGATCATCCTGCCTCAGCCTTCTGAGTGCTGGGATTACAGGCGTGTGTCACCACACCTGGCAAGACACAATTTTTATTAATTTACTAATAAGAATGAAACACTGAGATTCAAAGTGTTACCTATCATTAAAATTGATGGCCAATGTTCATCTGTAACTGCTGATCTACGAGCCAGGTGTGGTGGTGCACACCTGTAATTCCAGGATTTGAGAGGCTGAGGCAGGAGGATTGTCACGAGTTCGAGGCCAGCCTGGGCTACATAGTGAGTTCAAGGTCTGCCTGAACTACAAAGCAAGACTCTTTCTCAGAAACATGAAAACAAAAAAAAACAAAAAAACAAAGAAAGAAAGAAAGAAAGAAAGAAAGAAAGAAAGAAAGGAAGAAAGACAGAATGTTGATCTGCAATTACATTTTATGTATTTCATCTTTGAAAATGTTTCTTACAGATACAGAGGTTGAAGATTTAGGATAAAGATACAAGTGTATATGAAAGGATTAGTCTTCAATAAAGGAAGTATCTTCAGATTCAGATAGATTTATAGATCTGGTAGCAGAAAACTGAAGGAATAATTCTATTGTCTCAGAGGAAAATCATCTACTAAGAATAAGAAGGGTACCATGTACAAGTACAAAATAAATGTGATGAATGTGACCATTGTATGTAAAATGTACCAATACATGTTCTTGGTTTAAAAAAAAAAAAAAAAAAGAATAAGAAGGGCCGTGGTCAAAGATGGGACAAAGTAGAGGAGTTATTAAAGTTGGCATAAAATAAAATTTGAAGTAATGTCTAACGGAATCGGAGGCACATGGAACAAAAGAAATGTAGCAAAATTGTCAAAGGGCACCGAAAATACAGTTGAAGTCAGTAAATATTAATTTATAATATAAATTATATTAAGTTATAACTCATAATATTAACTTCTAAGTTATTTATAATATGAAGTATAATACTAAGCTATACTATGTACTTGAAACTGTCAAAAAAAAAAGGAAGAAACTAACTAGCTTTATGACTTTTTTCCATTTTTGTTTAGCTATCCAAGCACAGACAAATAGTGCACAGCTAAATTCATGTAAAGCTGGACACATAAGGGTGCAAAAGACAAACAACATGGGTAAAGAATTTAAAATAAGGCAGGCATAGAGGTGCACACCCGTAATCCCACTTGGGAGGCTAACACAAGAAGACTTTAGGTTTTTGAGACCAGCCTGGGATACACAGAAAGTTGCAGGTCACCCTAGGTTACACAAAAAAAACCTATATCAAAATCATCATCATCTTCTTCTTCAATATATTCCAGAGACTAGGCATAGAATCTAAGGCAAATGAGAGAGGAAAATGAAGATGGAAGATAACTGATGGATAAGGAAAAAAAAGGTCTACACTAGAGGGCCTAATGATGTAAAGAACAAAGTGGGAATATTTAAGTGAACAAGAAAGGTGAAAAATACAAAACATATTTTGTTTATTTTAGAATATTCAGCACAAATTTATCCTATATGCTGTTATAATCTCAATACCTAGCAGTGAAATAAAAGTATGAAATAGTGAAATAAAAATAAAGACAATGTACGTATGGATATTTTCTACTATATAAATTATAGTGCTGATACAATGAAGACAAATGTCCATCAAAGGAAATGAATTAAACTAGTACATCAAAGCTATGGAGTATCATATATTGACTGTAGAGTATACCAAAAAATGATTCATCTTTTTATGGCTAGTATTCTATTCTTGGAATGCCTGTAACAACAGAGCGTAATAAAAAATTTTTTCTCTTCAAATTCTTGTTCTTTGAATTTTTCTAGGTGACACATATGAATTTTATGCAAAAATTTTAAGATATGCCATCTATGGCATCAATAGGTTAACAGATTGATGGCTACCTTCTGGTAGGCCTCAAATTGATGACTGGCTCTTATACCAAGTAACTTTCAAAACAAAATACTTTGATATCTATGTACAATTAAGGACTATTTATACTGAATTATAAAGGATTACTGAGATTTTGCATTCATAAACTAAAATTATTACTCTCTGATTAGAACTCAATTAAAAAGTCTCACTGTGTACATTAGTGGATTCCTACTGAACATACATAAAAATAGTTGCAAGTCTCACAATTTCAGATAAAACTGCATTTAAATGTTCGCTTTTTGCTAGTTAATTAATACACTATTAAAATGTTAGGTTTTTCTTTCTTTAGTCATCTTGTTCTTTTATGGTTTTCATGTTGTTTCAAATTTTCCTGTTATTTTAATTTCTTTTCATTATAATTAACATTCCCTTTGCGGCTAGACAATCAAAAGTATCTGAGACAAGTGATCCAAGGGAAAAAAAGATCCAGAGTTTTGGTTTTCTAACTCCGCCTCTAAGAAGAGCCCTGAAACAGGACTAAGTTCAGAGACATTCATTATGCAATAGTCAACACATGTTTTTTTCTCTCTTAACATTTCTTTTCTTACCAGTTTCTTGCTCTAAAACTCAGACTTCCCTTAGTCTCCCTACCAAGAGAAATCAAGCAAAAAACACAATCAGTCCAAGAGGAATATGTGACACTATGCGATCCAGCTCAGGCAAAAAGAACCCTTTTGGTTCCATGTGATCTAATTCAGTATAGTGAGATTACATGAAAATCAGAGCAGAAGCCACAGCAAATAATGAAGTATTTCTTTGGTTTTGTCTTCTCTTGTGTATATTTTCAACAAAATTTCTATAGATGGAAGACAGTGAGCAAAATTCAAAAATCAAAATTCAACTATACTAAGTCTTATTAATCTTATTATTTGGTGACACTGCGTTAGGCACTAGAGATATAAAGGGGAACCTTACAGAAATGGATTCTGTCCTCATGGAGTTTATTAGGAGGGATAGACTTTAACAAGTAGGTTAAACAAATAAAATTTAAAAGAATATACATCTCATTATGTACTATAAGAAGCACCAGAACAAAAACATACAGGAAGCAATGACCATCTCTTTTCCCTATTCCAAACACCAACCTGGAAATAGGATTAGGTTTCTTATAAAACAGAAAAGATTAAACATAAAAATAACATAAACTTACAGCTTCTCTGCCAATGAGTGGATAAAAAGGAGTACCAAAAAGTTTCCTTCCATTGATAAATGCCTTCATGATGAAATTGGTCACTATTGAAGAAAGAAGAAAACAATAAAAACACAGACACTAATGTGTCAAAGCTTTAAAAGCAGAGAATATCTATCTTTAAAACTTATTTTTTTCTGGGGGGTTGGGGATTTAGCTCAGTGGTAGAGCACTTGCCTAGCAAGCACAAGGCCAAGTTCAATCCCTAGCAGCACCCGCCTCCCCTGCAAAAACTTACTTTTCCTAGAAACTCCAGCACCAAGGTTATGATTCAAGTCAAACGGGTCTAGAAAAGAAATATTTTTAAATTAAAAAGTATACTCACTGTATCACAAAATAACCAGAATTGAAGTCTAATACTATATAGTTTCAAGACTATCCATGTCAGCAAATGATTCTTTTAAAATTATTAAGGAATAATAAAAAAATTTAAAAAAAATTATTAAGGAATAAAAACTGATAAAAATCAAGAGGAAGATTCTTTCAAATCCTAACAATTTTCCCCTCAATTTCCTTAGCCAATATTTTCTTCTGTTCTTAAATTAACATTAGCATAAATGATCATTACCTTCAATTGCAATGCATTTAGATGTCCACTGCTTTTCAAAAGTTGTCAATAGCTTTTTCTGTCGAATGCTAATTACATATTCCTTGAAATCAAACTCTTCAGTGTAGAAGCGAAGTAGTCCCAGCCAAAGTTCTCCTAATGATTCTGTGTTCTTTCCAAGTGAAGGTAAACGCTTTTTCTACAGTTAAAGAGAGAGGAAGGGAGAGGAGTGGAGGATAGGGAAAGAGAAAGAAGAGAAACATCTACATTATCCAAAATATGAGCAGCAAATCCAAAAAAATTATTAAATTATGCAAATCCTAACATGTATCACTGAATGTTCTATAACATAAACACTATGAAAAAATTACCAGTTCTTCTGTTTTATCGAAGAAGAAAGCATTCCATCCATCAACCATTCTTTGTGGAATCTGTTTTCCATCAAAGATCTGCATTAAAAAAAATTATTTTTATTATCAGATCTCAAGTTATTCAACTTAAAGGCCTACAGATCCTCAAATCACTTTAGAATTTATCTATAGAAGATAAACTGAAGTATCTTTCTGAAAGGAATAAGCCAGAATGCTATTATTTGATGCCAAGTAATTAAATGATGAAATGTATCTACTAAATCAGAGCTGAGAAAGGATATTTCAAGAGCATCAGACTCTCCAAATGACACATTTAATGTTATTTGATATCCAACTGGCCTATCAAAACACATTCAGCCCAAGATTAATGAAGCTAAACCAAAGAAAACACTGATATAGTATGTACCCGAAAGAAATAAACAGAACTGTTTGTTTTGGGACCTAATACCGTTAATCAATTTTCTTTATCAGATAAGGCTGAAAAGCCTTTGAACACAGATTTTGATGAATGAGAAATTAGGTAGCTTTCCCTAGTATCTTCATAAAGATTATAAATCTTTATTTTTAAGGATGAGGCTTAAAAAAATTAATTCAATAAAGTAGGAAGGTATGGAAGGTATGATAAGTTCAGTGCCAGCAGATTTCACTTCTAGTCTCAGGCCTGTGGAACAGTGATACTGGGGGCAAGACAATAATCCCACAAATAATTAGTTTTGCAAATGAAAAGTAAAGATTACATCATTTAGGTGAGTTTATAAGTTTTTTTTAAACTACACAACTCTTTCCTAAAATGGAACCTTAGAAGCTCAACATATGATACAAAAGCAGAGATGCTTTAACAGAAGACTGAGTGAAGAAAACACCACTTTTCTTTACTCCACGCCTCACTACCACCTTTACCCCCAACACACACACACACACACACACACACACACACACACACACACACACACAGTAATGAACTCTAAAACCAGAAGACAGTTTAAAACTACTAGATGCAGCGGGGCATGGTGCCACAAGCCTGTAATCCTAAGAACTCAGGAGGCAGAGGCAGGAGGATCATGGACTGTGGGAGGCTAGCCTGAGCTACAGTGAGTTCAAGGCCAGCTGAACTAAATAGGGAGACACTGTCTCAAGAAACCAAAAATAAATAAAAACACTAGATAAGGCAATCCTTTCTCAAGAACCTTTCCATTTCTGATGGCCTAGTGATTTACAAAATTAACCACATGTCTGACCTCTCCAATTTCATTCTCAGGTTTAAGTTCCTTGTGGGCCAAGGGCTGCAACTTATCTCTACAGCTCAAAACTGTTTTAGATCAAAGCTTCATGTATAGAGAACACTTAATATATGTTTATTTACTGAATATATTTACTCTGTATATTACTTAAAAATAAAGTTTCCGGGGACTTAAACTAGTAAGTTTACACAACTTAAATACAGTTGCAAAAAATTACTTAGCATAAGATCTGATACTTGATAAAAAAGTGTGAAGCTGACAATTATAAATATCTAAACAAATCAAAAACAAGACACATGGGATCTTGCCCTCAAAAAAAGGCTTTACATAGATTTTACCCCTAAAGATTCAGATGCTATTATGGATATTCCATGCTCTGTAAAACAGATTTTTAGAAAATTTTACAGATGTTAAAATAATATAAACTATCTCTTTAGATTTTGATTCTTTTAAAGAGAACTCTTACTTCTGAATAACAATCATGATCCAAACCCAATGATGTTGGTGAGTCACACAAAAGACTACACCTGTGGACCTTGGAAAGTGTTTCATTAACCATACATTCTGACTGTTCTTCTAAACTGTCATGTTTCACCATGCCAGATTCTACCTTGTGTTTCAGCTTCAGCACTTAGAAGCGATACTGTGATTCTTTCTTTTTTGTCCTTTTTCACTTTCCCTCTCTTTCTTTTACTCAATTATCAGTCATCCTTCATTTAGCACTCAGTCCTTCCTCTAAAATTCACCAAACAAGACAATCAT
Source organism: Hystrix cristata (assembly GCA_004026905.1). Lineage (NCBI taxonomy): Eukaryota > Metazoa > Chordata > Mammalia > Rodentia > Hystricidae > Hystrix > Hystrix cristata. The sequence continues at coordinate 7,443 of PVJO010003251.1, read as the reverse complement.
ATTTGTATCAGGAAAGTAACCCTGAACATTTCAATATTTATGTTATTATAATGTTTTATCATCTATTATATGTGAACAAGTGTTTTTAGTTATGGTAGAACACATATAAACAAAATTTACTATCTTAAATTTCTAGTTTTTATTGGCATAGTCATAGGACTCTTTCGTAGAAAACTAAAACTCCATACCTATTAAAATATAATTTCCCATTTCTTCATTTCTCAGCCTCTGGCAGCCACTACCTTACTTTCTGTCTTGTCTTTTTGCGACTGGCTAACCCCCCTTAGGCTAATATCCTTATGATTCTTTCATTAAATTTTAACTTCTCAGCTGCTATAGTTTAAGGAAACAACATTTCACACAATCAAATGAGAACGACACTCCTAAATCTCTGTTAGTATCAATTGCCGTGTGAAAATCTGCTTTTGCATATGATCTGCTAGAGCAGCAAAATTTTCTACTTAGGTCCTTTGACCTAAAGAACTTCACAGCATTCACCCTTAAAAAAAACTCTTATGTGAGCCTTAGTAATCCAGCCACTTAAAAGTTAGATTACAAATTGAGCCAGAACTCATGGTTTTCATTAAACATAACATTAACCTGAAAAGAAGATCCATGCTAATAACCAGTACCTTTTATTTATTTGTTTTTTGAGACAGGGTGTTGCTATGTAGTTCAGGCTAGCCTCGAACTCACAGCAATCCTTGTGCCTCAGCCTCCTGAGGGCTGGGATTACAGGCATGTGCCACCACTCCTAGCTATAATCAATATTCAATTGATGCCAGGGCAATGAACAAATGGGTCCCATATGACAATTTTAAAAGCCCAGAAACAAAAATCTATGTATCATTAGTCTATTTACATAACAAAGTCCTGCATGATCAGAGCTCATTACAATGGAAAACACCATGAACTCTCTCATTTAAGCAGACAATGGAAGAATTTCTGAAGTTGAATATGAGAATTCTACCTACATCTTTCCAATAATATTAATAATTCTGCTAATGATGATGATCACAATTAAAAAGAAAAAAAAAGTTGGGCATGGTCCCACATGCCTGTAATCCCAGCACTCAGGAAACTGAGGCAGGAGGATCACTGCAAATCTGAGGCCAGCCCAGGCCACACACTGAGTTCAAGGCCAGCCTGAAGTACATAGCAAGACCCTCTCTCAAAAAAAAAACAAACAAAACTAACAACAACAACAAAAATCACAATAACAACAGTAAAATAAAAAAAAAACACCACCACTTACGAATGCCTACTTTAGTACCTGCTATAGTGAAAGGCACTCAGGTTGGGGATGTAGCTCAGTGGCAGAGTGTTTGCCTAGTAAGCACAAAGCTCTGAGTTCAGGGGTTGGGGATTTAGCCAGTGGTAGAGCACTTGCCTAGCAAGCCGAAGGCCCCAAGTTTGATCCCCAGCACCACCCCCAACAAAAAAAAAAAAGAGAAAGAAAAAGCTCTAAATTCAATTCCCAGTACCACCACCAAAAAAAAAAAAAAAGGCATTCAACATCTGTTTTACATACCAACACTGAAATAATATTACCATTATTACATTTTTTTACTGATGATGAAACTCAGACTCATGGAGGTTAGGCAGCTTGCTGAAAGCCATAATGTCAGAATTAGGACTCTGACTAGTACCTGAACTCCAAATATCATGCCCTATTCTTTCCATTCTACCAATGAACACAAAATCTGTGGCCTAGTTTTGTTAAAAGTACTATTATGGGGTTTGGAACGTTTAGGTCAAGCCTATGAGTTTGATCCCTAGCACCAAAAAGAAAAACTATTGTGGCAAAGTAGCAAATGATATTACTAGAGCAATCTTGCATAAGATCCCCAAATTTACTGACTAAACAATCAGAAAAATACAGAGACTGATGCTGGCTTCACCAGGCTCCTAATTAGTTCATGTTAAAGTGTAAATACCCTATAGCAAACAACTCTGTTTAAAAAAAAAAAACAAAATCATCACAAACTGGGCTTAACTAAGAAGAAAAAAGTGTACCAAATCCAAGATGGTGGCCACCAGGAGGCTGATGGAACATGAGGAGATCTGCAAAGGTGGAATGAAAAACTTCCATAACATCCAGGTTTATGAAGCTAATTTATTGACTTATTGGGCCTATTGTTCCTGACAATCTTCTGTATGATAAGGGGCCCCTCAGAATCAAAATCTTTCCAGCAGAATACACGCTCAAACCAATGAAGATGATTTAAAACAAAGATCTATCACCAAACATTGACAAAAAAGGGCAGTTTTCCTGCTGGTAATTAGTGCTGAGAACTGGAAGCCAGCATCCAAGACTGACCAAGTAATCCAGTACCCTCAGAGCACTGCTGAACGACCCCCACCCTGAGTACCTGCTCCAGGCTGACCTAGCTGAAGAATACTCTAGGGATTATAAAAAAAATTCTGTAAAAACGCTGAAGAGTTTACAAAGAAATATGGGGAAACATGACCTGTGGACTAAAATCTGCCACAAATGATTCCAGCAGGCATGAGCAGAGACCTGAACAGTATATTCAGACACCCCACAAAACAGAAGTCTGTAGAAAACTGACACGTGCCACCACCTGGCACTCATTTGCAGCAGTTATTAACTTTGTACAGTTTTTTTTAAATCAAAAATGATCTAGTAACCTGTAAAGAAAGGGTTAAAAATTTCAGCTCTTCTAATTCTGAAAAAAAGAGGGAACATAAAATACTGACAACAGAAATAAGAGTGGATATTGCTACAGACCTCATGGAGATTAATAATAAAGCAATAATAATTAAGAACAATTCTATGGCCACAGATTTGATAATCTAGATGAAACAGAATAATATGAAGGACACAATTTGCCAAAATTTACATAAGAAAAAATAATTTGGGGTTGGAGATTTAGCTCAATAGTAGAGCGCTTGCCTAGCAAGCATGAGACCCTGAGTTTGATCCCCATTACCCAATTAAAAAATAATAATAATAATCTGAATATGCCAGGATCTAGTAAACAAATTGAATCAATAGTAATAACATTCCGAAAGAGAAAGCACTAGGTTTTATACCAACTACCTACCAATTCTCTACAATCTCTTTCAGAGGATAGATGCAAAAGAAATGTTTCTGATCTCATTGTACAAAATCAGGTACCTGGGGTTGGAGATTTAGCTGAAGTGGTAGAGTGCTTGCCTAGCAAGCGCGAAGCACTGAGTTTGAGCCCCAGCACCAAAAAAACAAAACAAAACAAAACCAAAAAACAACCAGATACCAAACACCAAAATCAAACACATCACCAGAAAACTACAGGTCAGTATTTCTCATGAACAAAGATGCAAAAGTCCTCAACAAAATATTAGTCATCAAATCCAACAATATGTAAAGAGTGTTATAAACCAAATGAGATATATCCCAAATAAGATATATCCCAAGTATGTAAGGCTGGCTCAACACTTGAATATCAATTAATATAATCCATCACATTATGGGAAAACAGTTAAGTTCTGTCTTCTCTACCAAATAGGATTGTCTCCATCTCAGGCTCCAGCTCACCCTGAATGGCACCTCCTGAACACACCAGTCATAAAGTTACCTGCTTAGTTCAAACCCTGGGAACACAGGTATAAACTAAGGATGGCTTCTCAGGAGCCTGGGACTTCCTGTTCTTCACCTTTCCCTTGTGCTCAGGGCCTCACCCACTTCCCCTCGATAACTTTTCTGATTACCCTGTGTCACCTGAATTAGCCAATCAGGATAGACTGTGAACTTTCTACTCAGCCAATGGGAAGAGGTCAGCTACCCCACCTCCCATATCAGGATAAAAACAGTGGACCCTCCTTTGTCCTGCCTACCTGCTACCTCATTGCTGGGGTGTGACTGTGCCACTTGTGCAAAAGTAAAATGCCTTGTGAAGACCTCTTGCCCTATGTCTGAGTACATTCTTTCCAGCACCAACAATCTGTCTGGAGGGTGTTTTCGAACAACACACTAAACAACAGGCTAAAAAAGAAAGGTCACATAATCATATGACTAGATACAGAAAAAGCATTTGACAAAATATTTTTTTTATGACAAAAAATAAAGAGTAAAACCAGGCACAGCAGCAGACATCTGTAGGCCTACCCACTTGGGAGGCTAAATGGGAAGACCACTGAAGCACAGAAGTTAAAAGGCCAACCAGAGCAACACTAGTGAGTCCCCATGTCAAAATAAAATTTTTTGGGGGCTGGGGATTTAGCTTAGTGGTCAGAGTGCTTCCCTAGCAAGCTCAAGGCCCTGAGTTCACTTCCTGGCACCACGAAAAAAAAAAAAAAAAAAAAGCAAAATAAAATTTTTTGCAATTAATTTTATTGGTACATTTTAGATACACATAATGATCACATTCATCATAGGCAATTTGTTGTTGTACATATATAATCTTGATCAAGATAAAAATTTAAAACTTGCAGTAAACTACAAATGGAGGGGAATTTCTTCAATTTAATAAGAAAAATGTCTACAAAGAAAACTACATTTATATGTACAAAGGAGAAACTGTAACCTTTCAAACTAAAATCAGATATAAGGAAAGGGGGCAAAGATACACCCTTTCACCATTCCTTTTCAATATCTGTAAAGTACTAGATAATGTTTGCAGTGGGAATTCTAGCTAATACAATAAGGAAAGGAAATAAAAGGTGTAAGGATTGGGAAGGAAGAAATAAAACTATCTATAATCACACATGACATGGTCATTTATTTAGAAAATTCCAAAGAATCAACAAAATAACTCCAGAAAGTAATAATTAAAGGTCACAGGATATAGGTTAATATAAAAAACTCAATTACTTTCCTGTACATAAGCAATTAAAGCCTGGAAAGGAAGTGAAATTTAAAAATAAAAACACAACACCACTTATATTTGCACTTTCTTGAATTAAATACCTATGTTTAACTGTAAAAAATATATATGTATTAAAAAAAAACCGAAAAAAAAAAAGAAGAAAAATATATATGTATAGCATCTAGCCAACCATGGTGACACACACCTGTAATCCTAGCACTCAGGAGGCTGAGGCAGGAAGATTGCTGTGAGTTCCAGGCCAGGTCACCAAAAAAAAAAAAGTATAACATCTGTATGAGAAAAACTAGAAAAGAAATAAATAAATAGGTATTTCACATTCACGAATAAGAAGACTTAATATTCAAAATGTCAGTTCTTCAATGAAATTTCAGTCAAAACCCCACCAAGTTATTTTGCAGATATGGATAAAACGGTTCTGAAGTTTATATAGAAAGGCTAAAGACTCAGAACAGCCAGCACAATCCTGAAGGGGAAACAATGACAGCACCAAAAAAAAAAAAAAAAAAAGAAAAATCCAAATTCCAGATTTGAGCCAGGTGCGGTGACACACACCTGCAATCCTAACACCCAGGGAGGATGAGGCAGGAGGATTTCAAATTCAAGCCTGGCCTAGGCAATTTAGCAATTTAGTGAGGCCCTATGTCAAAATAAAATATGGCTGGGAACGTAAGTCAGTGTAAAGGCTCAGGAGAACCCCAATACCGCAAGAAAGCAGGCGAGAGAAAGACAGGCAGGGGGGAGAGGAAGGAAGGAAAGAAGGAGGGGAAAACAAGGACAAGAATAAATAGATTGGCCAGGTATGGTGGCACATGCCTAAAATCCCGGCACTCAGGAGGCTGAGGCAGGAGGATCACTGTGTGTTCCAGGCCAGCCTAAATTACCAGTGAATTCCAGCCAGCCTGAACTACATAAAGAGACCATGTCTCAAAAAAAAAAAAAAAAAAAAAAAAAAAAAAAAAAAAAAAAAAAAAAAAAAAAAAAAAAAAAAAAAAAAAAAAAAAAGAAAGAAAGAAAGAAAGAAAAAGGAATAAACAGATCAATGGAAGAAAACAGTTCAAAATTTGACACACGTAAATATAGTTAGCAGATCTTTGACAAAGGAACAGAGGCAATGCAATGCAAAAAATAGTTCTTTTAACAAATGGTGGTAAAACTGAACATCTACATGTAAAAAAAGATGGGACTATATACAGGTATCTTTCACAGAAGTTAACTCAAAATGGACCACAGTCCTAACTAAATATATAATGTAAAACCATTAAACTCCTAGAAGGTAACACAGAAGAAAACCTAGATGATCCTGAGTATGGAAATGCCTTTCTAGACATCACACCAAAGGTGTAACCCATGAAAGAAATAACTGACAAGCTTCATTAAAAAGTTCTGCTCTGCAAAGAAAATGAAATGACAAGCCACAGACTGGAAGGAAATATTTGCAAAAGACATATCTGATAAGGTACTACTATAATTTAGTTCAGTGGTTAGAGTGCCTGCCTTGCAAGCACAAGGCCCTGAGTTCGATCCCCAGCACCAAAAAAAAAAAAAAAAGAAAGAAAAGAAAAACTGCAAATGCTAAGAAAAACACTCTTAAACCCATCGGTAAGAAAATAGTTTTTTTTTTTTTTTTGGTGCTGGGGATTGAACTCGGGTCCTTGTGCTTGCAAGGCAAGCACTTTAACCACTGAGCTAAATCCCCAGCAAGAAAATAGTTTTTAAAAATGGGCCAAACACCTTAGCATACATCTTAGCAAAGAAAATACAGAAAGGCAAACAAGCAAATGAGATATGACTAACAAATACAGTGAATGTTTAAATATTTTAAAATTTATTACAGTAAAAGACACATTGACAGTAGGGATAGGCCCCCTTGCTTCAAACACACTTATCCCATCATTCTTGACACTTGCTAAAGCACTTCTAGCAGTTCCATGGGGCTTCTAGCTCTTCCTTTGTTAAATACTTTGAATTGATTCGGTTTATCAAGGCAGCCATGACAGTGCAAACTAAGGACACTTAAAAAAGATATAATTCTAGAACTGCTATTTTTCTTTCTTTTTTGAGACAAGGTTTTGCTATATAGTTCAGACTGGCCTTGAACTGACTATGTGGCCCAGGCTGGCCTCAAACTTGCAGTGATCCTCTTGCCTCAGCCTCTCAAGTGCTAGGATTACACAGTGTGCACTACCACACTTGGGGGTGGGGGGGACACGCAAAGGCCCTCACTATGTAGTCCAGGCTGGTGATCTTCCTGGCTCAGCCTCCCAAGTGCTGAGATTACAGAAATGCACCAACACACCCAGCTTCACTGGATTTTTGATCACACCTCAAAAACACATTTAAAGATGACTTTCCAGAACTGTTGCAGAAAGTGGCAAGAATGATAGAATAAGTGTGTTCAAATTGAGGGGAAGTACCAAAAAACTACTGGATTTAATAAATAAATTCAGTTGTGTGGCTGGATACAAAGTCAACACCCAAAAGTCAATAGCATTCCTATACACAAAAAATACACCCACCGAAAAAGAAATAACAAAAGATATACCTTTCACAATTGCACATAAAAAAATAAAATACCTAGGAATATATCTAACAAAAGAAGTAAAAGACCTTT